>APFE030135783.1:16081-107462 GCA_000404065.3 Pinus taeda
AAAAACTCTGATATCAAATGTAGGCTTTAACCCCGCACAGAAATTACCTGCATACGAATTCTAAATCACAGGAAAAATAAAAATGTGAGAGCATAACATATAAAACACATATACACAGAGATTTCCCACTGGATCCCAAAACCGGGACTACCAACTTGATTTTTCATTATATTCCTTTCAATGTTATAATGCATATTTATACATGCCGAAGCATCCAATACCATGGAACGAAAACCATCGCGTCCAAAAAACATGGGCGAAAATCATGTACAAAACCATAGGTGGGTCCGCCCAACCTAATATAGGGTCCAAAACCAAAATTTTCCGGGGCGCTGCCCCTGACCCCATAAAGTGGGGTTACGGGTACCCCTCAAACCCCCTGTTAACTATGTCGAAAGAATATAACACAACCCAACACTATTTGTTATAAATATCACTATATTAACTTTTTTTACTTTATCTATGCAATCACAAAGTTTACATGAAAATTAAAGAACAAATGGTTAAATTGTTGAATGAAGATAGTTGGGATGATGTCGTACACAACTATCCAGATTCAAGTTCTACATCAACATTAACTTTTTTTATCTTGCATTTAAAAAGGTATGTTGATTTATAAATTCGTTTTTACTCATATGTATACTATTTTCAATTTATAACTTACACATATATTTGTTTATTGTTTAAAAAATAAAGAAGGATACAAATGGAGCACCAGATAGTTTCAAAACCTTTATTGAAAAAATTAGGATCGAAAGATTGAAGAAGCAATGCCTTAAGAATGTTGAACTTGATCCAACTCTTACTCATTTCATTTGGAATGGGCTTGACACTATTCAATATCAAGTAATACAAGGCGATCGTGAAAACATTGCTAAACTCATACCTAAAAGGGATTATGCCCTCGTTATCATAGATATTCCCCATGGTTTCAATATTCCAAACATTGACTATGATAGTGACCCTTATACTTATCAAGTTCTTAGTAGAGTGGTTGCGGGATTTCTAGAAGTCACATCATCACCATTATAGAGATTTGTGACATTTCATTCAAACACACAATTGGCAATGTTATTGTCAAGCTTCAAGGGGAAAACAAATTTGAGGATGCAGCTTATATAGTAAGATGTTTAAAATGTATATTTGATTAATGTTAAAAAATTCATTTATGTACAAGTTAATTTAATTTTTGTTATTTCTTGTTACAGGAAAAAGTCAAATATTCTTAACCATGAAGATCAACCATTTATAAATGATTGTGAGTTCATCCATATTGATAGTTGGGAAAAAGATGATAGCTATATGTCTATGACTTTTAATTGGGTAGATGGAAAGAGTCATAGCCAAATACTGATTTATGATACTATTGTGAGAAAACTAACATATGAGGACAAAGAAGCAAAAGGAGAGATAGTTAACATTTATCAAAAACCACAGTTATTGATTAACTATCTTATAGACATATGTTCAAATGAAGGACATTGGGTTCTGGGTTTATTTTCTGGCTCAGATAAATTTTATTCTATGGAATTGAATTTCAATATGTTATTCCTTAATCTATATGTCATTGTACTAATTTACTTCATTATTTATTTTGTGCTTGATAATTAAGTACAACACTAGCATGTTGCCTTCAAAAAGGAAGAAATTTCATTTCCATTGAAAAATATCCAATACAGTACAATTTTATTCAACAAAGAATTAATGCTCTTCAATTTCTTCGACATGCAGTGCAATAAATTAGGTTGAAGAAATGAGACTTTAGTGAATCAGGTATGGGAGAAAAGGAAAAGGAACCCCAACCACCATTACACAGAATGATTGGAAAGGCACACACTAGGAGATTTGCAGACATCAAAGATCCATTAGAAGAGGAAAATGAGAAAAATGAAGCAAAAAATATTGTGGAAGAAGACAATTATGAAACTCTAGAGGATGAAGAGTTTGGATTACGTGACATTGTTGATTAAATTTAAGTTAGGCTTGGAAATCAAGCTCATTTTTTGTAACTATTAATTAGTTATCCTTGTAATATTTTGACTTTGACATTTTATGAGAAGAATAAGCACTCAATTAAGGTTGTTATGCGTTCAATATTTGTATTATGTGATTTTCACAATAATTTTTATGTTAATCCTTATTTTTTCAAAAAAACAATGATTATTATTATTTTTTTGACATGAAATTCATATAAAAAAAAAAACTAAACTATTATTTAACCATTTTTAGTTAAAATTTTCTTATAAAAATTGTGATTTTGACATGTCATTTGTAGTGAAAAATTACAAAAAATTATCAAAATGTGTAGTTTTTTAGTGATATTTATGTTAAAAATTATTTTTTTTAGAGATAATTATTTCATGTGGATTGAAAAATTAATTAGCGATACATAAATATATAGAATATTGAAAATTCAAAATATTGACCTTCTTCTTTAAATATGCAAAACAATAAAAACCTCACTACAAAAAGAAAAAAATAAAATAAAAACAAGAAAATATGAAGAAGAAGACCACTTCAAAAATTATTAAATTTAGAAAATAATTATTTGCATTTCATACATTAGAAAATTTACAGTCAAAAAATAGGTCTTTTAAAAAAAGGGCTTGATGCAGAATTACCACTTTTTTAAATCAACATGAAAATCACTACCATTCTAGAACATAATGTACATAAAAAAAAAATTAAAGTGCCAAAAACTATGCTAAAAAAAAACATGTGTGTTCTGCATCACCCCTTTTCAAAATCGGCTCACTTTTTTGCTATCTCTACGAAATGGGTAATAGTATCAGTTCCCTTTTCAAAGTTTACATTGTTAAGTGCTTGGAATACACTATTCTAAATACATTTGTCATGTCCATAGCATGTTACAACCATCCATACAAAACTGGGGGACACATATGCCCCTACATCTATTCATGATCCTCTGCAGGATCTTGTGCAAGGAGGGTTGAATGCTTGAATCCCTTATTTGAGCACTTGGAACACCATGGCCCTCCACAAACTAATCTAGCCAGGGGAATCATTCCCACCTTTGCATACCAGATCAGTCCCCTCTATCACATATGCTTAGGGGCAGTATCCCATGCTTGGGGGCATGATGGCATCCCTGGCCACCTTCTCACTTGATTAAAACCAGTCTCAACCCATACCCCAGCAATGTATACATGGTTTATTATCCTCTCATTCCTTGGATAGTTTGTCTTACCGGCCTCTTCGGTGAGCCATATATACATCGCATATCGTAGGAACTTGATACCATATTTTCAAACATTATACTAGACGTGATGCCACATTTACCATCTGATCCCCAAGCTTGACTTGGTGGGTGGGGATGATCCTAGACCTTTTCTAGTAGTTCATTCCTATATCCCTTTCTTACCTTGATTCTTCACTATGAACCATCCTTCCAAGAAGCATTAAGTCCATCCTTAGACAAGTAAGGCCACCTACCTAAAAGTTGCAGATCCAGATTCCAATGGTGGATTTTTCCACTACTAGCTACACAAGATTTAAGGCATTCTCCTCCTCTCAAAAATCTCCAATATCTCACTATGCACATGAATTGTATTTGGGGGAAAAAGCGCTTTTATAGGAAAAACCCTAGTTTTTTCATTGCCCATTGCGATCAAACCATAGCTCCATTTGTTAAACCGTCAGCACCATTGGAAAGCTCTCATTGATTTCTATAATGGGTCTCCATTTATTCTTGGTAATTTGAAACTTCACCACAAAACCATTTCTTCCATGAGGTCCCACTTTGTCACCTATTAAAATAAAATTTCTTCATTTTAGAAATATATAATCTGGTACCACTTTACTCGTGCATTGGTTGACTCATTTGTCAATTTTATTCATGAGTAACCATCATTTACTCATGTTTTTATGGTCCACTCCAGGCCTCCCCCATGTGGCAGCATCATAGAGTCACCCTTTTTTAGAGCATTCACGATGAATCACCCTTGTATCAATGGAGTTTGTTTCATGTCCCCTTGAGTCTAGTTATAATGTTCCATACATATTTGTTTTGCATCCATCGTATTTTGTTCATATTTCACCTCTAGTTGCACTAGTCTATCTTTGAAAATCCCTCGTCTAAGTGATTGACCATCCCCTCTGAAATCGAGTCAAGCAATACCAAGCCAACCATACATATCATGCTCTGAAAAGGAAAGTTGTAACAACCATGGTGAAAATTCCATGTACTAAAAGTTAATAAAGGAAAAATAATAACCATGGTTGATGGCACACTTATTCGAAGCTAAATGTTGGGCAGAAACACATCCTAGTGTGGGTGTTCATTTGGTTTATTATGGATAAGGAAATTGGCAAATGCAATGGCTAACGCTTTGGAAAGGAAAAATGGCATTTTGGCACAATTATTTATGAAAATAATGGAAATTAAGAGAAAAGGAAGGTCAAAGGTCAAAGGTTGCATGTGAGGAGGAAATTGAAGGAAAATAATGGAAAATGATGAAAATGGAGGCCTAATTGATAAAAAGGATTTTGAGGATAAGTTTGTAACCTTTTTTCAGTTTAGTGTTGTAGCTCTCTCATACACTTAGGGTTCTCTTGGAGCACATTGTCATTGGATCAAGAATGGAAAAGAAGACAAGAAGAAGGAACAAGCACTCAAGGAAGAGAAGGATCAAGTAGCTACAACAATATTCTTTGTAGGTATCAATTTGCATGTGTATTTTATTTGCTAGATTTGGAATGCATGGTATTGCATGTGGTTATTTTGTTGTTATAGCATGGGTTTTTCCAGGTGTGACAATGTTTTCAGCATAGCCTTGCCATTTCCGAATACCCATGGTGTGATGAGGTTCTCAGGTTGGTTAAGTTGGATTTCCAACTAGATTCGAAGCAGAGTGGCGTGGATCTTTGAATGATAGAGCGCATGGCCTAGTGGTCCCTAAACTAGATTGTGGATCATGGTAAAGCCACTCGCCTAGTAACCACTAAGCCAGACTATGGGTTGCAGTAAAGCTAGGATTGTGTTGCCTCATTGGGCCTAGGAATCCTTGCCAGTGAATGTCAGGATATATGGTAAAGCCTAAAGGTGGTTTCCATTTATTAGGCGTAGGAATCCTTACCAGTGAATGGTGGGATATACGGTAAAGCCTATAAGGTGGTGTCTCAATTTAAGGCCTAATGATCCCTGGATCAAACTGTGGATTGCAGTAAAGCCTAAGAGACTAGGAGACAGGAAAATTCCTCAGGGTGTAGGTGGCGAAATCCGGTGGCATCCATGCTTGTTTGACCTAGTGATATGGTGGATATTGTGGTAAAACCTGCTATTACATGTTCATTGTTTCTGCCTAGTGATCCAGGATGGATTACGGTAAAGCCTAGTTTCTATTGATGAGGGTGAGGTGGTTTAGCCTTGGGATGCCCTAGTTGGTTCTTTTGGTTTGATTCCCACATTCAAAATTGTAATATGGCATGGGGTGAATGGACGAAGAGAGATTTGGCTCAGTCATTCTATGATTGGGTGGAATGTGGTAGTCCCATCCTGGGTGATCCAAATGGATCCTAGAAAACCCTCTAAGTCTTCAAAGTCTTCAAACATTCACAACTATCACAAAACAAGAACTCGTTAAACAGTCAGATAACACTATCAGGAGGCAAAAACATAGAGAAATCATTGAAAAATAGAGTATCGATGGTTTAAAGTACCTTTGAACTGAAGCCATCAGATCTGGCCAATCAATGGTCTAGATCTGATCGAAAAATCGCAATCGGTGCTGGCAAAGGGAGGCTATCGGTGAAGACCACATGATATATGTGATAGCGATCAGCGGGGTCAACGACGATCGTCAATCAAGTGCGCAAATCGATGGCCCATGTTGCATCGCAATATCGCATTGGCAAACCACAGTGGAGCGCTTACCTAATGGCCTAGGGGTATGAGCGATATGCGATTACGATTAGTCGCATCGCAATATCGCATCGGAGTGGTACAATGGAGAGTGGCTATATATATATACATATATTATATATATAATATATTATATTATTATATATTATATTTATTAATATATATATATATATATATATATATATAGAAGTATGCGATGCGTGCACCGAACTTGACAAGATTATAAGTGATATTTGATATAGTTTGAGATCCATAAAAAGAGCTTTTTCTATGTAAAGTTGTGTTTTCGTTAAATAAACGAAAACCAAGGGAAACACGATTTGGGCGATGTTGCCAGACCCAAAAGGGTTATTAATACTGTTATATATAATTTCAAGTTTGATAAAGCCATAATACGGAATTTCTCAATGTTTAATGTATTTCTTTAATACAAAGGTAACAAGCAGTATTTTGGGAGGACAAAAGGTGAAAAGAGGTTTTGGCTGGGCTCCGCTCGAGCCTATACAATGGCTGCCACGTGTCCAGGCTGAGAGAGAGAAAACCACCATCATTTAGCGGTTAATCCCCATACGAAAAGGCCACCCAAAATGAACCATAGCCATTGGATTTGGCTCTCCCAAATCAAAGGTGGAGATGTAATGTTGGTATACAAGCGAACCCGATAGGAGTTATGAGGTGGATTCATAATATTTAAAGTCTAATGATAGAGTTTGAAGAACTTTTTCCATATTTAAATGTATTTCTCTGCATAAACATGGAATGGCAATTTTGAAGGATTTCAAAGGCCCAATGGCCCATTCTGTTACAGTACAGGTGGCCACAATCCTTGGAAACATTTAGCAATGAGTGCTAATGCTCAGAAAGGGATCTGAGCGAACAGAGGTTGGGAAGCCAAAGAGCCCGAGAAGGAGAACTGAACAGACAATGCAGATTGGCTTTAAAGCCACAGACAAAGAGAAAACAGAGGCAGAAGCACTGCTGAGACAAAGCAACAGAGACAGAGAGTTAATGAGGAGAGTCTGTGTACTCCAAAGAGACTTGGGGGATCCAACTAAAGCCTTATTGTTTTGTATCTATTGTGTGAGGCTCAAATTGAGCTCACTATTGTAAAACTCTATTTTGAAGACATAATAGAAAGGTCACCACTGAAGGCTGGACCAGGAGATGTAGCCTAGGAGTGTTGGGTGAACTCCATATTAAAATTAATGTGTTTAAGTGTGTTGTCTATTATGTTTATTTTTCTACTTCATTGTCTATGTATTTCGCAATCTTATCGATCCATTACACAAAGTAACATAGGCAAATCCATGCACATGAGTATGTAAAACCTTAATAATTGTCTAGGATCAAATTATGAGATCAAGTGGTATCAGAGCTTTAGGTTTGCTAAGGTTAGACAAGCTTCTGCTGGATTGCTGAATCCTAACTAGGTCAAAGCTCAAATTAGGATAAGGAGAACCGGTTGAGACTAACCCAGAAATAGGAAGAATCCATCCTAGGAGGAAAATGGGAGAAGAAACTCCGTTGGAATCAGACTCTTAGTTCTTCGACAATTTCATGACCATGAGATCCATGGTAGAAGAGATGTATCAAGAATTTAAGAAGGGTCGAAGTGAAGATACTTCTACCTCCAAAGAAGACAAAGGAATAGAAGAACCTCTTTTAGATGGCCATTCATAAGGAAAAGGGAAAGGGAAAGAGCCTCCTCTATCAACACCTCCTTCTAGCCCTTTGATTAAATTAGATGTAACATTTGATTTGCCAATATATGATAGAGAATTAAATGCAGAAAAACTAGATAACTAGATTAGATAGATTGATGTATATTGCAGGGTGCAGAACATTGATTTAGAAAGGAGAAATATTTAGTTGGCCAGCCTTCACCTTGGAGGAACTGCCCTAGTGTGGTGGGAAGGCAGGACACATGCTGATTTGAAGAAGCATGGTAAAATTCTTTCTACCTAGAATGAATTTCTTTCTGCCATTAAAAAACAATTCTATCCACTAGCTTATATGCAGCAAGCCATGATGAGTAGGCAAACTCTTTTCCAATTAAAGGGGCAAAGTGTACAAAGCTATACACAGGAATTTAGAAAAAGAGCTTTAATTCTAGGCATTTCTCTAGACTCACCTGAAACTTTGTTGAAGTATATAGTTGGTCTACATAGTTATTTGAGACACACCATTCTCATGTTTATCCCTACTAGCATAGATGAGGTATCAGTTCAGGCTAACGTCTAGAGGCTAGAGACAAGAATGTGAACCCAGAGATTGGGGTATCATCAAAACCCACTGCAAGCAAGAATAAGGAAAAGAGGATGCAGAAATGGAAAGAGAGGAAGACAAATACTGTACAAAAAGACAAACCTTCATGCACTCACTGCAAGAAGGTTGGACATGATGATGAACACTGCTAGTCTTTGCATCCGGAGCTTAAACCCAAGAAGTTCGATGGAAAGAAGAAGAAGATTGTTGTTGCTATTCAGAAAGATTTAGGGTCAGACTCAGGTGATGAAACAACAGTCACAACTGCAGGTATAAAAGGTAAAAATTCTGAATCATCTACTAGTAATTTTGCACAATCTATTGATAATGAAGAAAATGAGAGGAAAAGACATGAGCTTTTTCATATTAGAGTTATTTCCAAGCCTCAAAAGATTGATACTTTATTTGATAGTGGTTCACAAGTAAACTTGATTTTTGAAGCAATTGTAAAGAAGTTGGGACTACTAACCACACCTCACAAGAAGCCATATCCATTAGGTTGTGTATGTGATAAGGCAAAGCTACAAGTGACTAGACAATGTAAAATTAGGTTTGCTTTTGGATCAACTCTTGTAGGATGAGTTATCTAATTCCTCTGGATATATGTCGTATTGTTTTAGGAAGTCCTTACTTGTATGATAGAAAAGCCATTTTCTATAGAACTGAAAATAAGTATCAACTCACAAAATATGGAATAGAATATACTGTAAGAGCTCATCAGCTCAAAAATAACTACACTCTCATTAACTCAGGGCAGATGAAAAGAATTGTAAATTCACGCAAGCAATTTTTTTCTAATGGTTGTAAAGCAAAAGACCCTTGATAAAACTAATGTATTTGAAGGATGTGATGCTAAACAGAAAGCTGATTTAGAAAAAGTTTTTTCAGAATATGATATCCTATTTCAAGAACCTAAAGTTCTGCCACCCAAAAGGGAAATTGTACATGATATTAATTTGCAGCAAGATGCTCCATTGCCTAACATCGAAATGTATATGTTATCTGCTTTAGAGAATGCAAAGATCAAGAAGCAGGTACAGGAGCTTCTCAAAAAAAGGTTCATAAGGCCATGCAGATCACCATGTGGATCTCCAATTGTCTTGGTGAGAAATAAAGATGGCTTGTGGATGATGTGCATTGATTATAGAGCACTGAATAAAATAACGATCAAGAATCATTATCCTCTTCCTCACATAAATGATCTATTAGATAAGTTCAAAGAAGTTGTTTACTTTTCCAAGTTGGACTTGCATAGTGGCCACCATCAGGTCAGAGTAGCAGAACAAGATGCGTGGAAGACTGCTTTCAAAACAAAGCAAGGGATGTAAGAATGGCTAGTTATGCCTTTTGGCTTAACTAATGCTCCTGCCACTTTCATGAGTTATGAATGATGTATTCATGCATTTTATTAATGATTTTGTAATTGTATATTTAGATGAAATTCTTGTTTTCAGTAAAACATGGGAAGAACATTTGAAGCATGTAAAGAAGACTCTAGATGTTTTGAAAAAAGAAAATCTCTATGTTAAATTATCAAAATGTGAATTTGGAAAAACATCTTTGAATTATTTGGGTCATATTGTAGGGGGTGGTGAATTGAAGATAGATCCCTCTAAGGTTGAAGTCGTTGTGAATTGGCCTAAAGCCAAATCTGCTACAGAAGTTAGGAGCTTCCTAGGAGAAGCACAATATTGGAGGAAGTTTATTGCTAACTTTTCCTTGATTGCAGCTCCATTACATGCTTTAACAGGATTGAACAATGTGTTTTAGTGGGGAGGCAAACAGTTGAACACCTTCGACACCTTGAAAGAAAAGATTAGTACAGCACCAATACTAGCATTTCCATAACTTCAAAGACCATTTGAGATTGAAATAGATGCCAATAATTATGCCATGGGAGCAGTGTTGATGCAACATGGTAAACCGATATGTTATCATTCTGAGACATTTAATTCTGCAATAGTTAATTATCCCACATATGATAAAGAATTGTATGCATTAGTATAGAGTGTGAAAAAGTGGAAACATTACCTATTGGGCAAAGAAACAATTATACATACTTATCATCAACAACTTCAGTGTTTACACTCAAAAACTAAATTGCAGCAATCAAGACACTATAGGTGGATGGGTTTTCTACAACAGTTTCATCTTGTCATCAGATATAAGAAATGCATACACAATAAGGTTGCAGATATGTTATCTAGACCAATTATAAATGCATCTATTATACTTAAGCATAACTCAGTATTGCATGAAAGCTACATTGAACAATACGCTCAAGATGTAGATTTTAAAGATGTATATGCAACTTTAAGTCATGGAAAACAAGTAGAAGCATTGGATTATCATGTTAAGGACCAACTCTTGTATCATTTGGGAAAGTTATGCATTCCTCAAACTGAAAGAGTTAATATAATCCAAGAAGCACACACTTCTCTAATATTAGGTCATTTTTTTGCAAGTAATATAGTTGCATAGTTGTATAGATTCTTCTATTAGCCAAGAATGCATGAAATAGTTTCTATATATATTAAGGGGTTTACCATGTGTGCTAAGAGCAAGCCCAGCAATAGAAAACTAGGCTTGTACACTCCACTTTCAATTCCTTCTCACCCTTGGGAAAGTGTTTCGATGGATGTTGTTGGGGGACTACTGAAATCTAGAAAAGGTCATGACTCTTTATATGTTATTGTGGACAGGTTTAGCAAAATGTGTATTTTAATACCTTGCAACAAGAATATTACAGCTGAACAAATAGCCAAGTTGTTCTTTCAGCATATATGGGTTCATTTTGGGTTACCCACTTCTATTGTCTCTGATCGAGATTCCCAATTTGTTGGGAAGTTTTGGTCAATTCTATGGGAGTCAATAGACACCAGATTGAAGAAGAGCACATCATTTCTTCCACAAACAGATGGCCAAACAAGGGTGGTCAACAGGATAGTGATCCAGTTGCTCAGAGGCTATTGCAGCAAGCATCCCAAGCTTTGGGATGAACATTTATGTTATGTGCAACATGCTTACATCCATGCTAGACATTCTTCTACACAACGATCTCCTTTTGAGACTTGTTTTGGTTTTACACCAAGATCTCCCTTGGATTTAGTCTTTAGTAAAGACATAGCAGTTGATGGACATAGTGATGTGGACAAAGTAACCAAGTTCATTGAACAGATCCAAGAAATTCACCAGGCAGTGCAGGAACGGCTGGAAAAGGGACAAGCCAAGTACAAGGCAAGGCATGATAAGCATCTAATTGAGCATAGCTTCCAAATTGGTGATCAAGTATGGTTGTACATCAGCGAAGATGGAATGCAAGGTGAAGGTAAGAAGCTGAAGCCAATAAGGTATGGGCCTTTCAAGATACTTGAGAAAATTGGTGAGAATGCTTTTTGCCTTGATTTACCAGCCTACATGCACATCTATTCAATAGTTAATGCAGAGAACTTGAGACTATTTGAACCTTCATTGGTTGAAGATGCTGAAGAGCAAAGTCGATTGCCTTCTATTGATGATCTGTTGCCTAAATATCTCAACAAGTTGCAGGAAGATACAGTTTTGGACAGGAAGGTGAGAACTACGTGGAGAGGGGATGTTGAGTACCTCATAATTGGACTCAAAGGCTCAAAACCAAGCAGTGCAAGATGGATAGATATTGGACAAGTGAGGAAGCAGTATCCTCACTTGGTTGATGCTTAAAAACCAACTTTTGGTGGTCCAAAAGCCATTTTTCAGTGGGAAGGCGTGATCCAAATGGATCCTAGAAAACGTTCTAAGTCTTCAAAGTCTTCAAACATTAACAACTATCCCAAAAGAAGAACTCGTTAAACGGTCGGATAACATTATTGGGAGGAAAAAACATAGAGAAATCATTGAAAAATAGAGTATCGATGGTTTAAAGAAACTTTGAATTGAAGCCGTCGGATCTCGCCGATCAAAATTCCAGATCTGATTTGAAAATTGCAATCGGCACTGGCAAAGCGAGGCTATCGAGGGAGACCACATGATATATGTGACAGTGATCAATGGGGTCAACGAGGACCGTCAATCAAGCACGCAGATCGATGGCCCATGTTACATTGCAATATCATGTCGGCAAACCACAGTAGAGCGCTTACCAAACGACCCGGGGGTATGAGCGATATGCGATTGCGATTAGTCGCATCGCAATATCACATTGGAGCGGTACAATGGAGGGAGGCTATATATATATATATATATGTGATGTGATGACCAGACCTGACGAGATTATAAGTGATATTGGATATAGTTTGAGATTTGTAAAAGGAGATTTTTCTATGTAAAGTTGTGTTTTCGTTAAATAAACAAAAACCAAGGGAAACGCGATTTGGGCGATGTTTCCAGACCCGAAAGGGTTATTATTACTGTTATATATGATTTCAAGTCTGATAAATCCATAATACAGGATTTTTCAATGTTTAATGTATTTCTTTAATACAAAGGAAACAAACAGCATTTCAGGAGGACAAAAGGCGGAAAGAGGTCTTAGCCGAGCTCCTCCCGAGCTCGTACAATGGCTACCACATGTCCAGGATGAGGAGAGAGAAAACCAAACTCATCGAGTGGTTAACCCCTCTATGAAAAGGCCACCCAAAATGAACCATAGCTGCTGGATCTAGATCTCGCAGATCAATAGTGGAGATGCGATGTTGATGTACAGGCAGACCAGATAGGAGTTATGAGGCAGATTCATAATATTTGAAGTCCGATGAACAACGTTTGATGGAATTTTTCCATGTTTCAACATATTTCTCTGTATAAACACAAATGGTGATTTCGAAGGATTTTAAAGGCTCGATGACCCATTCCATTACAGTACAGGTGCCCACCATTCCTAGAAGCATTTAGCAATGATTACTAATGCTCAGAAAGGGATCTGAGTGGACAGAGGTCTGGAAGCTAGAGAGCCCGAGAAGGAGAACTGAACAGATAATGCATATTTGCTTTAAAGCCATAGATAGAGAGAAAACAGCGGTAGAAGCAGTGTTGAGACAAAGCAACAGAGGCAGAAGTTAGTGAGGAGAGTCTGTGTACTCCGAAGAGACTTGGGGGATCATAGTAAAGCCTTATTGTTTTGTATCTATTGTGTGAGGCTCAAATTGAGCTCACTGTTGTAAAAATCTATTTTGAAGACGTAATAGAGAGGTCACCATTGAAGGCTGGACCAGGAGATGTAGCCCAAGAGTGTTGGGTGAAATCCTTATTAAACTTACTGTGTTTAAGTGTGTTGTCTATTATGTTTCTTTTACTGCTTCATTGTCTATGTATTTCGCAATCTTATCGATCCATAACATAAAGTAACATAGGCAAATCCATGCACATGAGTCTGTAGTACCTTAATAATTGTCTAAGATCTCATTATCAGATCACCGGGTTTGGATTTTTCATTATCAATATTAGTTTATTTCTCCTTGTATTTCTTGGAGTATTATACTAGTTTATATGTGGAACATATGGCTATGATTTCATTAGTATTTATATTGCTACTATGTTGGTTATGTATGTGTTTTATGACAGTGGCTACACATGGATCCCATCATGTTTTTACCTATAAATGAATGGATAATGTATTTATGACCTTATAGGTGATAATGCAGCAAATGATAAGAGAGAACAATGGTTCTTAGTGATTCTCAAATAACTATGAGCTCCCTATGCTTAAATATGTTGTTAACATCTGTAGATTACATATTTGTGATATGTTTGATAAAATGTTTGTCATGGCTAGTAGGGGTCTGGTTAAGGGCTTGTGCGAGTATTTACTTTTGCATCATTGTTTCCCTATTATCTTAATGTGTTTAAGGTGACATTCAATTCTGGGTAGTGCCTGAGCTTTGGGCCTAAAAAGGTGGCTCAAATCCTAGGGATTATGGCACAACATTGAGAAAAATAGTCCCTGGACACTGGCATGCCATGTCATGAGAGCATCCAAAGCCTCCTAGATGCTAGCAGGCCTATAGCATGGGAGCATCTAGAGGTCAAGTGGTCAAAACTTCAGTGGGACCTATGGGCTAGCTACCCAAGTGGCTGGGATGGTTCCTAGGAGTCTTGTAGCTAATGTGGAAGGTTTGTATGTTGTGTTTCTGTTGATTCCACTTCATTAAGGTCGAATAGGAGGTTGAATCTAATCATAGTAGCCTCTCATCACATGTTTATGCTTATTGGCTAGTTACATAGGTAGATGTGGGAGGAGGGTGTTACAAAGTTGTATCAGAGCATCGTTCACCCCTCAAACTAGATGGGTGGTGCGTTGTTCATGCATTCATGTCATTTGTGTGTGTGATTAATCATCCTTGTGGTGTATGTTCTTGTTGCTTATTTGTTAGGGGAATTTTGAGGTCTAAAATGGGCCTCCTAAGGAAATTATAAAATAATAGTGGAAATAATAAAATAAAATTAGATTACATCATCAAATTTTAGAGGGAAAAAAGAAAAAACTATTTTTCCAACTCGTATTTCCAACTTATCTCCCTACAGGTTTACTCAAATTTTGAGTGGAAACACTGGTTGGATGAAACTTTTTATTGTTCATCCAAGGATTACTCATGTTTCATACTTTCGATCAACCCTACTACAAAAAAAGTGAGAAATACATGAAAAATGTGATTGCAATCATGTTTTTTCATGTATTTCTCATTTCGTGTAGCAGGGTCCATTGAAAGTATGCAACATGGGTACTCCTTGGATGAAGAATTAAAATTTTCATCCAACGAGTAATCCCTCTCAAAGTTTGAGTAAAACCTTAGGGAGATAAGTTGAAAATATAAGTTGAAAAAGTAGTTTTATTATTTTAATTTGTAATCCTTTTAATTTTTTACTGCAAAAATGGTGAATCATCCCCCATGGTTGACATCATCATCTTGAATCCTATTCGTTCTTATAAATTTTATTTTGGTTTTACATTTTTCTTAGGAGGCCCATTTTAGACCTCAAAATTCCCCTAACACATGGTGTCAGTCATGGTTGTAGTGATGTCGCCATCTAAAAAAGGATTTTCTTGTTATGAAGTATGTCGTCATGAGTGTATGATTGGTTCCATGTTGTTTATGATTATTTTTGTCAATTTACAATGGTATGGTTGGTGTTTTCATGCATGAGGTCATGTCAATATGGTCATGCACTGATGACTAGACTCTAGCTAGATTGATTGTTACATGGTTATGTGCTTATGTATTATATGTCTATATGTTGTTGTGATTATGTTTATACATGTATCATGTTGATTTGATGATCTTGCAGATGAGATATCCTCCCCTAATTCACTAAGGTACATTGGTTTATTGTGATTTGGCTTAGTTGACATAGTATGCCTTGCAGGAGAAAGATCAAAATGACTAGCAAAATGGTAGACTATAAAGAATCTCCCTATGAGTTAGATGAGTAGTGTGGTGTTGGGAACTCTTCTGATTTGCCAGACACATTGAGAAGCTTGAAGGAAGAAATAAGGAGTTGTAAGGAAGACAATGACAGGATCATACATGCACAAGAGAAACAAGTAGAGGTTAATGCTATAATTCTTCAACGTTTGTCAAAATTGCAGCAACAAGGGCCACTTTGGATCAGCCATGGACAAGAGGATAGAACTAATGGGGCATATGGCAGTAGGTCTCATGGCGGTCACATTTCAGATAGAGATGACACTATTAGAGACGGTAGGTTGTTGGCTACTCTAGATAGGAGAGGTGATGGATACAAGTATTATTCTAGTTCTGTTTCTAACAAGCATCGTGATCATTGTCATTATCATCCTTATAGGAGGAGTGATAAGGGGTATTTTCTAAATGAGTTTAAGAAAGGAAATCCACTTAATTTTGATGGAGATGTGAAGAAACCAGAACATGCAGAGGCTTGGATACTTGGGATGAACAAATTATTTGAGTTCAATGAGTACACAGAAAACGTGAAGGCTATAATTGTTATCTTCAGTTTGAAAGGTAAAGTAAACATTTTTTGGGAAGATGTGAAGTGGGTCAGAGACATCACGATAGAGGACTTGAGTTGGCATGAGTTCAAGAGGCTCTCCAAGAAGAAGTACTTGTCAGAAAGGTACTACAACAGTAAGGCTAAAGAATTCTATGAGCTAAAGATGGGATCGATGACAGATGAAGAGTAAATGACTAAGTTTCTAGAGCTATTGAGGTGTGTACCATATATTAAAGATGAGAAGGCTAAATTTCAACGATTTTTCAGTGGATTTCCATTACCATTTAGAGATCGGATTGAGTATGATGAAACTCAGTCTCTTGAGGAAGTTATTGGAAAATTGAAGAATTGCTATGAAAAATCAAAGCATAAGAATTATTCTCAGCAAGTTTGGAAAGGGAAAGAAAAAGGTAAAGGTAAATGGAATCCTGAGAAAGTAAGGCCTCAAAATGCAGAAGAGAAAGAAAATGTGGCACCACAAAAGAGGTTCAATGCTGCTAGACAGGGACATGGGTCACATCAACAACATAGAGGTAAGGGTATTGGTCGGTCGTAGTGTTGGACACACAGAAAGGAGCACCTTAAGAGAGATTGTCCAAAGAATTAGGGTGGTAGGCCTTAGATATAGTGCGCAAGAGGCACATACTGTTGGGGATGTTGGTCAAAGTGTTCCTCATATTTATGCATCTTTCGACAACAAACAGGCATCTATCATTGAGATGGGCAGTAATATTTATGATCAAGTTATTTCTATTTTGATTGACCCTAGATCTAATTATAAATATGTTAGTCCTGACTTAGTGGAGAAGTGTAGTTTGAGTAAGGAATTACATTCAGAATCTTGGTTAGTGCAGTTGGCTACAGGTACAAAGAAGCGAGTTCATCATTGGGTAAGAGTTTGCACATTTGATTTGAATGGTATGCCTACCACAACACATTTGAATGTATTATCACTGGGATCATACAATATGTTTTTGGGTATGGATTGGTTGTACCTCCATATAACCAAGGTAGATTTTTATGACAAGGAAATTGAGTGTGTTGATGACAATGGGGAGACAAGAGTCTTGCAGGGAAATAAGAAAGCCACATTAGTTAGGATGGTGAAAACTATGCAGGAAAAGCACATTCACAGGAAATGGTGTGTGTTATTCATAGTGCACATTTCTAGTGACAAGGGTAAGGAAGTTGAGGATTCAGATGTTTTGAGTAGGTACCCAGTTCTACAATAGTTTTAAGATATGTTTCTTGAAGAGATTTAAGAGTTTCCACCTCATAGGGAAGTATACTTTTCTATTGAGTTTGTGCCAAGGACAACTCCAGCATCAAAAAAACCTTATAGGATGAGCACACCTGAGTTGGTAGAGTTGAAGCTACAGTTGAAGGAAATGCTGGACAAGGGATACATTAGGGCAAGTGTATCACCTTGGGGTACACTAGTATTGTTTGTAAAGAATGAAAATGGTACTGTCAGATTATCATTGACTACAAGCAGTTGAACAAAGTGACCATCAAGAACAAGTACTGATTACTGAGGATTGGTGACTTGTTCAATCAGTCTCGAAGACTGTTTTGAGATCCGGATATCACTAGGTATGCATCAAAGAGTAGGACATTTACATGATGAATTTGTGGACCAGGTATGGGCATTATGAGTTTTTTGGAGTTCCATTCGGTTTGATTAATGCCCCAGCTAAATTTATGTGTTTGATGAATAGTGTGTTGCATCCTTATTTGAACAAGTTTTTTCTTATGTTCATTGATGACATATTGGTATTTTCTAAAAATTAGGAAGGGCATGTCAAGCATTTAGCATCAGCGTTGAGATTGTTAAGAGAGCATCAGTTGTATGGTCAGCTCAACAGGTGCAGTTTCTTTTAGACTTAGGTACACTACTTGGGACATGTTGTCTCCAAGGAGGGCATTTCAGCAAATCCCGAAAAGATAAGTGCCATCATGGAGTGGGTAGCTCCGAGGAATGTAGATGAGGTGAGATGTTTCATGGGGTTGGCAGACTGATGAAGTAGGAACTTCTCATAGATTTATTATCCTACTATATCATGGCAGAGGAAAGGTAAGATGTTTGAATGGATAGAGGAGTGTGAGGCCAGTTTTGATTAGCTTAAGTAGTTGTTGACACATGCACCAATGTTAAAGATTGCAGATCCAGACAAGGAGTTTGTGGTATGTACAAATGCTTGCAAGAAAGGACTTGGTGGAGTCCTTATGTAGGATAGATAGGTGGTATGTTATGAGTCATGAAAACTAAATGAGCATGAGTAGAACTACCCAACACATGATCTTCAGCTAGCAATGATCATGCATGCATTGACGATGTGGAGGCACTATCTTCTTGGAAAGAGATTTTTATTTATGAGTGATCACATTCGGTTGAGGTATCTGTTTGACTAACTGAATTTGAGGCCCGACAGGCTATATGGTTGGCCATGATTAGTGAGTTCGACTTGGAGATCAAGTACATCAAAGGTAAGGAGAATAAGGTGGCAAATTCTCTTAGCAGGAAGGTGCAGGTAAATCACTTAGCAACTATGAGCTCCTATGGGACAGACTTATAGGATAGTATCTTGCAGGCAGGTCAGTAGGATGTTAGGCATATGGAGATTGTGCACATGTTGCAACAGAGTACAGGTACAGGTACAGGTATAGGTAAATATGCAAGTGCACAGGATGTGGATTATTGTCTTATAGCAAATGGATTGATCATATTTAGGGACATATATAATATATATATATATATATATATATATATATATATATAGATATCAAATAGCAGAGAGCTCAAGAAGGTGATCTTGAGAGAGTTTCACTTGGAACCATATTCAAGTCACCCAAGCTACCTGAAGACATTGACCATAGTGAAGGAATTTGATTATTGGGTGAATCTGAAGAAGGATGTAGTAGAGGTTATGGCTAGGTGTTTTGATTGTTAGCATGTGAAGGAAGAGCATAAGCATCCAGGTGGACTGTTGCAGCCGATTGCAATTCCAAAATGAAAATGGAAGGTCATTTCCATGGAATTTATCATAGGATTGTTGAGGACGGTGAGATAACATGATTCCATCATGGTTGTTGTGGAGAGGTTGACAAAGGTTACACACTTTGTTCCAATGAAGTCTACATTCTCAGCTAGCGATGTCGCACAAGTATTCAGTAGAGATAAGGTCACATTTCATGGTGTCCCAAAGAATATTGTGTCAGACACGGATGTGAAATTCACTTCCAAGTTTGGAAGGAATTATTTGTAGGTTTGGGCACAGAGTTTGCCTTGAGTACAACTTATAATCCGTAGACAAATAGACAAACAAAGAGGGTTAACAGGATATTGGAGGACATGTTGAGGATATATGTGATGCACCAACAATGAAAGTGGGAAGAGTATCTTCCACTGGTAGAGTTCACTTATAGTCGGTATCACGAATCTTTGAAGATGAGTTCATTTCAGGCATTTTATGGGTAGAGTTGTAATACTCCCATCAATTGGAGTGATCGGGTTAATAGAGTGTTCATTGGACTAGACATGGAATAAGAAATGTAGGTGATTAAGAAGAATTTGAAAGCAGCATAGGATAAGTAGAAGAGCTATGAAGATTGGAAAAAGTTGTTCAAGAAGTTCCAGGTTGGGGAACATGTGTACTTATGTATCAAACCTAAGAGATATTTAGGGATTGGATCATGTGCTAATCTGGCACCATGGTTTTGTGGACCCTTTAGTATTATTCAGAGGATTGGGCCAGTAGACTATCAACTTGCACTACCTCTGACAATGAAATTCCATGATATTTTCCATGTGTCATTACTTAAGAAGTATGTTAAAGATGTTGATCATCCAATTGACTGGTCTGTATTGTAGGTGGAACCAGATGGAGAATTCCAGTGGGAGCCTTAGTGTATATTGTATAAAAAGGTTCTTATGCTCCGAAATCAAGAATTCGAGTAAGTGTAGTGGAAGCACTTTGGGTTTGATGAAGATGCATAAGAGATGGTGGATCAAATGTGGCCTATGTATCTGTCATTGTTTGCCAGTTGAGGCAAAGCAGTTTTGGTATGGTGTTTTGGTATATGTTTTGGTACATGTTTAGTGATGTTTTGGTATATGCACATATGTATATGGATGTAAATTCCGCCACGAGATATGTTATAAATCTCCAACAGGCGGTATGGTTTTGATGTCATTATGTTGTCATGTTTTTATGTTTTCGTGGCTTTTCTTTTCAGCAGGGTGATCATTGCAAATATTGCATCGAGCTATGTTATAAAGATCCATGGGCAATATGTTTTCTTTTCAATAGTTTTGCTGAGGTATAGTTTTGGTTGAACACTAAGGATGGTGTCCCCCAAGGGGTAGGGTTCTATAATAGTCCTGGTAATAATTTCATGTCATAAAATTTAATAAAGGAAAAATAATAACCACAGTTGATGGGTCACTTATTCCAAGATGAATGTTGGGCAAAACATCCTAGTGTGGGTGTTAATTTTGTTTCTTATGGCTAAGGAAATTGGTAAAGGTAATGGCTAAGGCTTTGGAAAGGAAAAATGGCATTTTGGTACAATTATTTACCAAAATAATGGAAATTAGGAGAAAATAAAGGTGAAATGTCACAGATTACATGTGAGGAGGACATTGATGGAAAATGATGAAAATAGAGGCCTAATTGATAAAAGGGCTTCTGAGGATCAGTTGTATACTTTTTTTAGTTTAGTGTTAGAGCTTTCTCATTATTCTCCCTCTCTTTCTGACTCTTGGACACTTAGAGTTCTTTTACAACACTTTGGCATTAGATCAAGAAAGGTAAAGAAGGCAAGAGGAAGGAAGGATCAATCAAGGAAATGCATGATGAAGCAGCTACAACAATATTCTTTGTAGGTATTGATTTTCCTGTGTATTTTCCTTGCTAGATTTGGCATGCATGGTATTTCATGTGGTTCTTTTGTTGTTATGGCATGGGTTTTTCTAGGTGTGACAATGTTTTCAGCCTAGTCTTGCCATTTCTGGATAGCCACCGTGTGATGGGGTTCTCATGTTTTTTTTTGAGTTGGATTGTTGGATGGATTTGAAGCTAAGTGAGGTGGATCTTTGAATGATAGAACACATAACCTAGTGGTCCCTGAACCAAACTCTGGATCACAGTAAAGACATTGGCTTAGTGATCCCTAAGCTAGAATGTGGTTTGCGGTAAAGTGAGGATTGTGTTGCCTCGGTGGGCCTAGGAATCATTACCAATGAATGGTGGCATATAAGGTAAATCCTAGAGGGTGGTGTATCAATTTAGGGCATAGTGATCCCTAGATCAAATTCTGGATTGCAGTAAAGCCTGAGAGACTAGGAGACAGGAAAATTCCTCATGGTGTAGGTGAGAAAATCTGGTAACATCCATGCTTTTTTGGCCTAGTGATATGGTGGAGATCATGGAAAATCTTGTTATTACATGTTCATTGTGTTGGCCTAGTGATCTGGGATGGATTACGGCAAAGACCGATTTCTATTGATGAGCGTGAGGTAGTTTAGCCTCGAGATTTCCTGGTTGGTTCTTTTGGTCTTAGTCCCACATTCATGCTTGGAATATGGCATGGGGGTGAATGGATTAAGATAGATTTGGCTCAGCCATTCTATGGGCGGTGGAACGTGGTAGTCCCATCCTAGGTTTGGATCTTGCATCATCAATGTGAGGTTATTTATTCTTGTATTTCTATGAGTATTATATTGGTGTACATGTGGATCATATGATAGTGATTTCGGTATTTTTGTCGCTACTATGCTAGTTATGTATGTGTTTTATGATAGTGGTTATGTATGGCTCTCATCATTTTTTTACTTGTAAATGAATGGAAAATGTATCTATGACTAATAGATGATAATGCAACAAATGTTCTTAGCGATTCTCAAATAAGTATGAGATCCCTATGCCTAAATATGTTGTTTACACCTGTAGATTAAATATCTGTGATATGTTTGATGAAATGCCTATCATGGCTAGTAGGGGTCTAGTTAAGGGATTGTTTAAGTATTTACTTTTGCATCATTGTTTCCTTGTTATATTACTATTATGAAGGTGTCATTCAATTCTAGGTAGTGACCTGGGCTCTGGACCTAAAAAAGTGGCTCAAATCCCTGGGATGTTGGTGCAACACTAAGAAAAATAGTCCCTGGATGTTGGCATACCTTGTCATGAGAGTTTCTAGAGCCTCGTGGACACTAGAAAGCCTATAGGATGGGAGCGTCCAAAGGTCAAGTGGTCAAAACTTTAGTGGGATCTAGGCGCTAGCTACCTGAGTGGTCACGATGGCTCCTAGGAGTGATGTAGCTAATTTGGAAGGTTTGTATGTTGTGTTTCTGTTAAATACACACATGGAAACAACAAAATAGGAAATATAAATAGGAGAGTACATCTATTATTTGACAATGATATACATTTATAGTACATTCATGTGACCATTGGGTTCCACATCCCAAGGTCTCTTGGATTTCCTTAGTCTATTCGGCTTCCACACCAACCCTTAGAGGATTAGGTGTCCAACATTCCCCCCCTTAATCCAAAGGGGTATGTACGAGTCGAATAAGAGAGCTGTAATACAAAATGTGCAAAAAACATGGCAGCACCAGGCTGAATGTGCTCTCTGAAATGTGGTATAAAGGGCGATGGTTCAAGGATGACCACCAACACTAGAATGCTTAGTGCAGTTCCCGAACTCTTCCAAGTCTAGCATGAAGCTCAGGTCTTCTGCTAGAGGAAGTGCTCTTGATGTTTTGAAGAGATAAAACTTCAACCAATAAAGGGAGGTCTCACCTCGCATAAAAGTGAGATCCTCAACCTGAAAAGGAAGGTCTCAACCTGTGATGGTTTAAGGATGACCAACAACTCTGGAATGCTTAATGCAATTCCTAGAACTCTTCCAAAACTGGCAAGAAGCTAAAGTCTTCTGCTAGAGGAAGTGTCCCAATTCTTTGAAGAGGTGTCACAAACTAAAGGCAGGCTCAGGGGCATCTTTGTCTCTGGCTACAACTCTGAATTTGGTATGGCAGGTTGTGGCTCAGGCTTTCTTGATGTGGATATGAAGCTTGTAGATGACCATCATTTCCCCCCCTGTCAGATACAAGGCGAGAATATGAAGAGATCTCAACTGCAAGACTTTTCAATATTTGAGAAAAAATCCTGTTGTATGAGAAAAATATCTTCTTGGTTGTTGAAGCCCATTTCCATGAAGTGATCCATCCGAGATGAATCATTGTTCTTGTGGGAGGTTCTTTTCTGAAGCACATGTTTGAAGAATGACTGGTTTTATGACAGTGCTTACATGGATGAAGATCAAAATAGTGATATTTCAGATGGCCAACTCAGTCACAGTGTTGACATTTCACAATCTGTTGCTTTGGAAGAGGGACAAAATCTGGAACAGTTAGAGGTGAACTGTCACGAAGGAATCCAACACTCTGAAACTCGATGAGCTTTGAGTAGTCTGGAATATGAAAGGTCATCTCCTTATCATATCCAAGACCTGTTCTATGCTTGTTGTGGACAAGCTCTTCCCAAGGTCCGATGATTGGCTTGGGAAGTGTAGGCCGGACTTCTAAATCTACATTCACATCTACTCTTGAATCAGCCTCAACTTTACTGTCTTGATTATTTTCTGCATGTTGATGAGAGTCAATTTTTTATTCAAAAGGAGAATTGTTCTGAACAGAAACAAGTTCATAATCATGACTATACTTCTGTAACTCCTCTTGTTGTAGTTGGGATTCTAGCTGCAGAAACTCCATATTTTCATGTGCATTTTGCATACAGGTTTGAATGTCCGAAAGAGAGCCTTTGCTAATTTTGACTGTATGGTCAGCAGTGGACCTGATTAGAGTTTTCAAGCAGCTCACGGGGTCAAAACGTAGTGGGTATATGGTGAAATTTTTTTTATGGAAAGTAAAAATAGAACTGAGGTTCACTTGGGGGTGGACTGCAAAACTAGAAAACACAAAATTCCCTTACTGTCAACTAAAAAAGGGTATTACAAGAACTTATTTTTGATGATGTTGAGTTTTCTCTTCTCGAGTTACAATTTTTGGTGGCAATGTGATCACAGAGTGTATAAATTCCTCCCCAATAGGAATCAACTATGGATAGGTTGCAAATGACTTGCCATCATGAGAACTAGTACTGGGTATTTTCAGAGCGTGCACTCAACAGTAGGACGTGAGGGTACCAAGCTCTAAAAGTGCACCATTATAGCTCATTTCCCTAACAATAAGCTTTGGAGTGTTCAAGTTTTTTTCACAATAGGTTCACCAAAGTCAGGCCTTCCAATGCCTGAGCAATGAGGAAATGAGGCGCAAATATGATGCTATAGGTCCCGATGAGGATTTCGAGTTAGCCGAACAACAACATGTGAGGAAACACCCTCCGAATGTAGAGCGCTTGAGAAAGAAAATGCAAGAGGTTGTTGTTGGTGATTATATCACCGCAATTGACACTCCCCGTATACAGCTCTACGCTGAGATTAAATAGTCAGTGCCAACAACTAAAGGTTGTTTAGTAGCCATGTGGATAAAACTAAAACCAAAGACTAACGGAGGAAAGGATGGGAATTGCTTCACCGAAATACATGAAATACTATGTCAAAAACAAATCCCTCATTCCCGGAAGCCAACCTCGCGACAATACCTATATATCATGCTCTCCCCCGTCCCTCAAAACCATTATCACCCGGTTATCTTCTTCGACATACCTCTTCACTTCATTTCTTAGTAAGCGAAAAAAATCCACTCTATACACTTTCGGTGACACAAATTTGCACTTTCAAAACTCCTAATTTTGCATAACATGGCTGGATTTAATACACTTCTCTACTTCATTTTCATGCTAGGATTGATGAGCTAAGCCTCTCTCGCATGGGCACCAACACCGTCACCCATTGCAACTACTCCCAATACATCACTGATTCAATCTTGTGAGATCTCGAGTAGAAGATGAAGAGAATGCGCCAAGAGACCAATGCAACAACAAATTACAATAGCACAAACTAACTGAAACTACACATTATTGAGCGGGAAATGAAGAACACGTTACTATGATAAGAGAATATAGAGGCAAGGTTGAGTCTGAGCTCAATAATATTTGTGATGGCATTCTACGTCTTCTGGATACACATCTTATCTTGTCATCCACATCTGGTGAGTCCAAGGTATTTTATCTTATGAGGAAGGGTGATTACCATTGATATCTTACAGAATTTAAAATTGGTGCTGAGAGGAAGGAAGTTGTTGAAAACACGTTGCTTGCATACAAAGCAACCCAGGACATTGCGATTTCAGAGTTGGCTCCAACTCACCCTATCAGACTGGGACTAGCCCTTAACTTTTCTGTGAGATTTTGAATTCACCAAATCATGCCTGTACAATTGCCAAGCAGGCCTTTGAAGAGGCAATTGCAGAGCCTGATATGTTCGGTGAGGAATCTTACAAGGATAGCAATTTGATCATGAAGGTACAAAAAATGTTGTGTCAGCGCTGACAAGCTAACCAAAATGGTGTTTTTTTTAGAAGATTATTACAAAGAAATGGTTGAGTGAAATGACTGAGCACGTTCAGAATGGCAGGATAGAAATGGCATAAATAATGCTGAGTGAAGGAGTGTTTTTCTGCACAGCAATGAAATATGAGAATATATGGACCAGAAGATCAAAACTAATTGGCAGTGTGGTAGAAAAGGCACAAATATGTTAGGTGAAGGATTGTCGGACCTTAATCAATGCACATGAAGGTTGTCCAACTCAACGTTGAGCTTTAATAGCAGGCAGCTTTAATCACAGTTTTCGATGCATTCAACGCACAAATGAAGAGCACCATTAACACCAATATAGCTCCAAGTCAGCACACAAATGTATCAATGAGCCATACCCAAAACCAATTTCTTTGTCTACAATAGAGCCTTAATCTTCAGCACATACAATGCACATATTAAGAGCAACAACCATCACAAAAAAGGAATGACCCTTCCAACAAGCACTCAAGTCTGACAAAGACACAGAGAAAGACCACAAAAATTAGTGGCTCAAATATGAGCAGGGCGAGATATCATCTGCTCCAATACCATGTTAAACACACACATGGAAACAAAAAAATAGGAAAGATAAACAAGAGAGTACATCTATTATTTGACAATGATATAAATTTATAGTACATTCATGTGACCATTGGGTTCCACATCCCAACGTCCCTTGGACTTCCTTAGTCTATTCGGATTCCACACCAACCCTTAGAGGATTAGGTGTCCAACAGTTTCCATTGATTCCACTTCGTTAAGGTCATATAGGAGGTTGAATCCAATCATAGTAGCCTCTCATCACATGTTTACCCTATATGGTTGGTTACTTGGATAGATGTGGGAGTAGGGTGTTACAAAATTCCTCATTCTACCACTTATCTTGTTTCCTTCCATCATCATCCCCAGTGTCAATCTATCATTCAATCTACTATGATACCTTGTGCATGTATTAAGGATTCCTCATTACCTTAACTCTGGCGGGCCCTCTTTTGTCGACTTCAACACATTTATTCCATAAGTGTGGTCTAGAGGGTGGTGTATCTTGGTTACATCTTTCATCTTTGTTCAATGCCTCAGATCAAGAAAAGGGTATCATCATTTTCCATTGACTTGGTTATTTCTCACGTGCTCCATGCGAGGTCATTATCGTACAATTGAGAAATCGTACACTTGACGATTTTTTGATCCAGTCGATTATCCCAATAATTCCTGGGTGTGTGTGAGATGTTATAGACCTCATGAGGGGGTACCCCTTCAAGTAGCCCCCCACATGCATGAATGTCCATAGATGTTGATCCAACCTCAGATGCAGTTCTGTACATGTAATGGGTTTGGTTTCAGTCGCTTGCATCACCCACAACATGGACGTCTCCTTCAGATGATCCACTCAGATCTTTAGAGCCCTTCCCTATTCAGCAGGGCTTCGTTGGTTGATATCCCACCTCACCATGTTAGCTTGAGGGGCATTATGTATCATGTCCTCATACGCAATTGTATTTAGTCCTGGTCTATGTATTTCTACGCACATTATGCATATGTGATTCATTGTATTATTTTATGGCCCATTGATGACAACATATCATGTATCATACACTTTGTAGCTCAGTCCCACATTGTTGGGCTCACCATTATTCTTTGTATGTAGTTATCTTGGCGAGTATGGGTATGTCTCCCTCGCCTCATTTGAGATCATGTACTCCAACATAAAAGGAGACTTCTATCAATTTAGTAGGTCTCTCCCCCTCAATTTTTGTCCTTCCTTGCATTAGTTCAGTTCTCTCTCTCTCTCTCTCTCTCTCTCGCTAAATCCCCTTCAATGTCTCATGGAAGTGTAAACTACAACATATTTTGGTGATACGATTTTATCCTAACACTCATACGTTGGGGGGGAATTTGTTATCACCAAAAAATGATCACCTAGCCATTTCTAACTAGGTGGATTGAAATACACCATGTAGGATTAATTTTACCATAATAAAATCACTTTCACCATGGGAAATATTTTAGTAAACCATTTTTATTAAATTATTTTTTGATTAAAATTAAAAACCCCCATGAGAATATTTGAATAAATCATTATTTATTTATATTTCTCTATGAATACTTATTAAATCATTGTTTGATAATTGTTCCTTGTCATGTTTGACCAAATAACCTAGGAACAATTAAATAAATCACTATTTATTTATTATTCCTTAATTCTATTATTGGAATAATTGTTAAATCACTATTTAATAATTATTTCAATTTCACACCATCCTTAATCATCATGAAATAATTAATAAATCATTTTATTTGTTAATTATTTCTAAATAAAGATATTTGACCATTTGAAATATCTTTTCCCTCTCCAAAAAAATATAATAAAGTATTCCTAATAGTTAGATCTTGATTTGGTCAATATTATTTTATTATTCTCCATTTTTAACTTTAACTCAATACTTTGTTATAAATATGAGAGTTTTTCCATTCATTCTTCACCATGATCATTATTATCGTCACCATTATCGTCTTCTTGCACTTGAGCTCCCACTTGAGTTCTACACATTGTTTTGGGGTTTACATACATTAAGAGAGAGAATCGATTACTGAAGCATCAAAGACATCAAAGGACCCATCCCACAGAGGGGGATTTGTATACCCTTTTGTATATCTCCTTCAACATGTGTTATCAATAAAGAATTATCATTCATTTTTAAAAATTCTTTCCATTTGGGTTATTACATTGGATATATATTGTTGTTTGTTGTTTTGTATCGCATATGTTGTTTTGTTGTAGGTTTTTCTAGTTTTATTATTGCAGATATGAAGTGTAAGAAGCCACTAATTTTTTTTAGGGTCACTAGTCACCGATGACCTAAGTGAAATGTTTTTGGTACTCCTTCCAAGAAATTTCATACTAATAGTTAGAGACTTACCAAAGCGATGAAAATCAGAAAATAATTATCTTCTAAAAGTTTAGATTAGTGAATAAGATAGTAAACACTTAGAGTTGTAGAGAAATTACCATTAAAGGAGGGGATGTCTTTTAGTTTTCCAATAATTATAAAGATACCATTAGAATCACAAAGTAAAATAATTGTTATCACATACTATCACTAAAATGCATGTCAATTTTTCATTACATAACCACCTAACGACTTTATGAAAATATCCTTTGGTAATTTGGCTATCTTAGCATGCACACAAGTATTGATTTGCTTCTTCACCCAATGACCTAGATGCCAAATATTTTTTTTTACAAACGAAAATGTCTATATATATATATATATATATATATATATATATATATATATATATATATTATATATATATATATATATATATATATATTATATTCTGAGTTTATTTTACACTAGATTACTAATTAAGTTCCTAATCAAAATTGTAAGCTACTAAAATCAATATGATATTTGGTTTTTAGGGTGTGCAGGTATAACAATTGACATGTGCTCTCATTTAGCCCAAATCCTAGATACGATAAAACTGAATTCAATGTCTGGGGCAGGCGGCGAACACATGTTCTCATTTTGTCACCATTCACTAACCTAGATGTGGGATACATTTATTACAAAACTTTAACTTTAAATAAAATGGCTTGCCATAATTATAAAAGAAAAATATCTCAAAATAAAATATATTAGGGTATTTGGACTTCCAAGTGTGCAGTAATTGAAAAGAAACAGATACTTGGTACTGGATATGAGACATTAAAACAATATTTGAGGATCTAGAAATCAAGGACTAAATAAAGTGATCAAATTAATATTAATCCATATTACAATTTCTTATAAACTTGAGAAATAAAAGAAAAATAAATCTAAAAATCAACTCAAAACTCAAGAATTTTATATGTGTTTATGAAATAAAATAGATTTAAATGAAATTATTAACATTTACAATAAAAAAAGATAAGAAATAAAATCTATCAATGAAATAAAAATCAATTTTTTAATAGGGATCCTATTATTTATTTACATAAAAATGGGAGGTTGTTGTAGAGGTCACAACCGAGGGCACTGTCCCAAACCCCCAAAATATGGGGCTCCAAAGAATTGTTCTCACACCCTTGGACACCCTACAAACACAAATAACATTCCTCGGTACAGCACAAAGAGGATCTATGGTATAAACACATTTAAAAAGCAAGACTTATATATCAAGAATATAATCAAGCTCCACAACCAACACAACCCACCGATGCCTCATGAGCTAATAATATGATGGTCTTATAGATTAGATATTGGGAGAGTCCAATATTAAAAAGATAATTGGATTTCTCACCATCCAATTACCTACTCTTTCAATCTCTCGATGGTAAAATATCCCAGTTATTATCCAAAACACAAAATCTTGTTTTAAATAGAATCTCTTGATCACCCAATCTCATGATCTTTCAATTATTCAATCTGTAAATTTAGTCTAATGTCTCAATCTCTTCATTTAACTATTTTTTGCATGAAATGTTGTTAGGTTATCATCTTCTGTTATGTCAGTGTATATTCAAATCATAGTTAATTGTATCTCATGATCCACGATATTCTCAAAGGACGATTAATAGGAAAGACAATATTTTCTTTGAATTCATTTCAAATCGTAAAATTTTCTAATCCCACATTAAAACTCTAAGTACTCAATCACTAATTTATTAGAGGTGAACTTGTATCTTATTGTATCATGCAATATGTAACTCAAATGCTTCTTTATTCACACTCGTTACACAATTTTCTTTATTGATTCTTTGCATTATCCATGAAATCATTGAAAACCAACTTGATAAATGTTGGCATCACTTGGAATTCATGATTGGTGGGTCCTTGGTTACAGCTCACACGTGTAGTTCATCCTTTTGACCCATTCATGCGACCGGGTCACAGATGGATTGATCATATGATCCATGGTATTGGGATGATATTGATAGCTAATTGCTTCAAGCCCATTTTATCTACTACACTCTTGGACTTGTCATTTCACATTGTGTTCATGATTTTTGTATGAAGAACTTCTAAACAATGGATTAGGGTTACACCTTTCTATTCGATTTCCCGATGTTTAATGATAATTATTTTGATAGTGAGTATGGTTTTTCCTCCCACCTTGCACTAATGCCTCAAGTTGCAAGTGACAGATAAGCCTATTATGCTGTGAAGGGTTTATGATATTTGAATTTGGAATTTCTGTAGTCCTTCTATCAATTATCTTGTTAAGGGTTTACCCTATTTGAATTTGGAATTTTTCATTATTATCAAGTGCGTGGGAAGGAAACTTAACTAACGATTTCTTTGGGTTTTTGCAAGTTGTTCTAGGATCTTTTTGAAACACCCTGTTGACTAACAATGTATTCATGGTTTTGCAAGTTATTCAAGGAACACTTTCAAAACACCCTGTCAGCTAATAACAAATTTTGGGGTTTCAGAGCTTCATTTTATTTTAGAGAGGGAAACATTAGAGCAACACCCCCTAAATAATATTTCCCTTGACACATATATCAAACATATTTTCAAAGATAACAACTTATTTAGGGTTTAGATTTCAGAGAAATTATAAGTGAAATCACTCCCAAAGACTCGATCCAATGACACCTAGGATATCATATCATTCTCCTGGTGCCTTCTCCTCTCTCGTAAGTATAACTTAACTTATTATGTTTGAAGTTTTAATTGTTAAGAGAGTTTCTTTTACATTATTTTCTCCTTAGGGTTTTCAGTAAAATTAACATTAGAGTCTTCTTGTTTGAAAACCTTACAGGGTTTTCGATTGAAGGCATCAACGGTCAAGGAAATGTAATGTTCCCAATTTTTGTGAGTGCAAAATTCACTAAGGAGTTTTGCCAAATTTTGGTCAGATTAAATAAAAAGGAGAAAATATTATTTTATGGGAGAAAAGTGGAAAATATTATTTTAATGAAGAATGGTGACAAAGTAAATTTTTATTTGTGGAAGGTGGGGACCACCAAGGGAAAGGACTAGCAATTAGAAAGAAAGCTTGGAGTCCTCCATTTGGTATCTTTGACATTTGCAAACAAAGACTCATCTTTACACTTTGTTGTTTCACAAGTCTACCGGTTGTTTAGCCATGAGTCTCTCAAATGGAAAATTCAACCTCTACTTCAGGGGACCATCCTTGCCCGCCCTAGGGAGGTTGTTCTACATGAGTTTTCAAGAGTTCCTAGGCAACAACACACATTAGTAACCAATGTAGAGATGGGAGTCCATATTTCTGGGTAGCCAGGAATCACGCAGAGGAAGTTTGAGACCAGCAAGGATCTCATTGCTTGTCAAGAGGCCAGGGAGTTTCGCTAGCAGCATTGGAAAAAAAAATTCACTGGAGCTTTCAGCGAGTTGAGCCAACACACCAATAATTCAAATTTTTGGGCAAAGGGATAGCGCAGAGGCCACTCAGCAGAATTTTGTGGTGTCTGGTAGTAGCTGATCTAGGCCAAGATTTCATCCAGAAGTTAGGAGTTGGATAGTAGGGGTGAACCCAACATTTTGGAGGATTTTCCAAAGGGATTTGCAGGTAGTATCCAGCAGGTCAAATTTGTTAGTCATAGATGAGGTGAGGTTCCATGGGGGTCGAGAAATATAATTCAGAACCAGCCAAATTTCCTTCTGGGTTATTCTAGGTTTTAACCAAGGAGTATGGGGTTAAAAGCATATAATTTTCTGGGTAGTTTTAGTGCACTTTCCAGCCATTCAAAATTCAGCAGGGCAACAGTCTTATGGGTAGCGCAGTGCATATTGGTCAAACAGATGGACAACCTTCAACTCAACCATTTTCCTGCTTGGGTTTGGTCCTGCTTGTCCATTGAGACAAGCCCAAGTGCACCATTCCACTATATATTGTATTTGGCTTGCAGAAATATAACAAAGTGGCTCAGAAGTTCTCCATTTGCAGCTTCTATATGGGTGTTTGTTGAATATTTCGTTTTTGTAATTTGTTGCATATATTATTTTCTTGCTATCATTTGTATTCCTATTTAGGATCAATACAGTGGTATTAGAGCATGATCTTGGCCAATTGTGGAGTAGCTAGCAAGATCACAGAAGATTTGGGCATGTATGCACTATGATGGGTGAACTATAGACAAACTCATGGCTCAAGGGAGAGTGAGTATGATTCAGGGAAAAATGACCCTCACCCATTTTGATGGTTTAGCTAGGATTTCTGTCAGAAAATGGGTACAAGAATTGGACACGTATTTATGGCTAAACCCCATAAGGGAGGTAGACACTATTAGACATTCCACTTTGCACTTGGATGGAGATGCTATGGAATGGTGGTACCGAGGGCTGATCCCTTTGGGTCATGTACGTATCACATCCTACAAAGAGTTCACATAGAGGCTCGTGGAGAGATTTGACTGAAAGGACACCAGACCCCCTCAAAAGGAGTGGATAGGAGTGCGATAAGACAAGGAAAGCTAGAGGATGAGACTAGGAGGCATTTCTACTAGTGGAGACTAAGATTTAGATGTCAGAAGCTCGAGGAGGAGATTGAGTAGGAGGACATGCGGGATGGTGAGGGGCACATCGATATACCTAGTGTGGCGCAAGAGTCATCATTGTTGGAGGCCTCTTTAGTAGCTCTAGCTAACACCTCATTTGAGGGAGTAGAGCATACACTCGAAGGGCCATCTATTGATGAGATGCTAACGGTTGATGAGGTACCTAGTGGTATGACCCAGTTTCTAAATGACGGCAACCCACGACAGGTTGATGAGGTGCTTGGAGGCATACTTATCATTGAGGAGATACCAGAAGAGACGGAAGGGTCCATAGCGGTCATCGAGTTCACAAAGGATAGCCTCCCTCCACAGTTTCATCAATTTTGAGCTAGCCTTCTAGCATTGAGAAAGAAGGACACAACAGTGCGAGAGGCCATTCTATAGCAAAATGTGGAGTTGGAAGGCATGAGAGCGGTTTGTGTTGAGTCAATGGCCAACCTGACTCGTGTTGGGGAATGGATGGGTTCCCTAATGGTTCAGTTGGAGTGCACATTAGAGTAATGGAGCAACCTTACTCAGACATTAGAGGCTAGTAGCACTAGTAGGGTTACCACCACACATTGGAGAGGGAGAGGCAAAGTCACCTTGACATATTTTATGTGTTGAATAGGATGGTGAGATGAGGTGACATGAGTTGCATAGGGTGAATCCTTAGTAGGATGGAGGGTTAGTTCCATGTATGAGAGTTTATGCTCTCTATATTTCCCTTGGGGTCGGATGGTGACAGATATTGAGTTGGTATCTGGTGGAGCTAGCTAGGAAGTTACATGCATCCATGGACACAACTCAGTACAGTTTGTGGATTACCAAAGGGGCTCGAGAGCCAGACTATTGTTGGGATCCAGGTGGGATTCTCCATCACATCTTGGAGTCGGTAGGTCATGGTAGTAGCTACATGATGGAAACAGTGGTTGGGTGCACATAACTTTTCATATCCCCTTCAGATTCCCTCACAACACTAGTGAAACAATTGATTGGCTTTGGAGAAGGAAGTTTTCATGAGATTTCATGGAATATTGTTTGTGCATGGAGTCACAGGTTGATTAGCCTACTCTAGCAGGTGCTGGTAGGAGGAGGTGGCATCAGCAGACCACCAGATAGGGCATTACATGGAGACGATGCTCTCTCATTGGTATATTGGACACTGGAGCTACTGAGGATAAACACAATAGTGCCATGCCCATTGGCATGTGAGGAGTCAGACCACTCAGGTCTTTCAGTGAAGATGGGGAGATGTAGCCCATATCATGGAGGGATTACTAGCAAATTGGTGGATGCATTGGCACATGCAGGATGGCATATGATATAGGGTTGTGCGACAGTAGGCATTGTTACCCAGGGGTGCACAAGGATATGTGGCAAAGTCTAGTCTTATGCACTAAGATGTGATCTAATGCATACAAGCGCAATTTTAGAACCTAGTATCTAGTATTGTATAGAGGTATGTAGTGATGGGCAATGGCTTGCAGAGGAACATAGAGATGTGTGGTTACTTGAGGTAGCATGTTGGTTTGCATTGACTAACTCACTTCGCATCAAGTACACTTGGGGAGAGCCAGATAAAGTGACACAGGCAAGATACGAGTTAGTATAGCAGTAGCATGGGGTATCTAGTGGTGTAAAATGATAGGCTGCATGGTACAGTGCCAGGTCAAGGACTACATGGATCTTCTATGGGATTTAGGGGCATATGATGCTACACAATGAGGTCTTCGAGGGTTTCCTCCAGGGAGACTTATGGACAAAGACATTGGGCATACCTTTCGGTGTACTTCACCCATGATCAACCAGAACGCAGATGAGAAATACCTAATGGTATCCATGGGGGCTCAGATGCCTGGACCTCTTATACATCACTTATAGGCATAAATGATTTGGCTGTTGTCCTTTGAAACTCTAGGCGTGAGCAGCTGGGGACAAGGTGCTCACCTAAGATATTGGGATGACACTCAATGCACTAGGGGAGAGACTTCTCAGTGGCAGCATTGGGTTGGTGAATGAGTTGGAAACCATAGTTTGGGGGATGTTGTGATCATCTGCAAGGGTGGCATATCATTCATCAGTGAGCCTACACTTAGGAAGTAGGTCATGACGGGGACATGTGTCACTCTTTCCATAAGGAATGTTAGGACCATGCATGAGCAGAGGATACTGTGTACGATTGAGGAAACTTTCCAGTATGTGTTCGACCTCTAGACATTGTATTGGCACATTATTGAGAGGGTGAATGGCAGACTCAGTGGTGATGGTTGGCAAGAGTGGGATGGGTTCGCATACACTGAGTCGATTGCGAATATAATATACCCATATATTGGCTTCCTTCAGGGGTAGTTATTTGGCACATGTGGCTTCCAACAGCCATCAATACTACGCAGTGGCAGGCATAGGGAAGTTTAGCATGCATTAGATTAGTTCATGATATATGGGGCCTATATGTTGGTTTCATGTAGGGATTAGGGACAAGGAATAGACAAATTCCAGCAGTTGTTAGAGCTATGCCGCAACAGGTTTGGCTATGGGATCCAAGGATTGAGTTGATTGATAGGACACTCCATTCTATGATGAGTAGGTTCACGGGAGAGAGTCATCTAATTCACCTTGGGTGTGACACATGGGAGATTGTTGAAACCTCCATTATATGGCAAGGTAGATTTATCTTGTTGCTACTCAGGATTGAGATCAATAATGGATGGGTAGAAATTGACATCATGGAGATGCCTGGGCTAGATAAGCTTGGCCTTCATAGATATCCCACCATCAAGTTTTGGGAGGGGAGGATAGAGTCTGAGCATGATGGGAGGAATGTCATAGTTAGAGTGGTTGAATGTCAGCATGGTGGCACCCTTTTGAGACTAGCATGGCATCCGGGTACAACAGGATTTGGTGGTTCATCTACCCTTAGGGTGAGCTGCTTTCTATAGGGGGAGATCAATCAAATATTCCATTGGAATCTGGTGATTCGTTGTTGACATGGGGATCGTCACTAGTATGTAAGGATGTTCAACAATGAGGAGTTGTTCAATAGCACATTTTGGACCCTCGCATTGGCTAGGCCAATGTTTTGAGCAACAGGATATTGCTTGAGGACAAGCAATTTTTGGCGGGGAGGATAGTCATGTTCCCAATTTTCGTCAGTGCAAAATTCACTAAGGAGTTTTGCCAATTTTTGGTGATATTAAATAAAAAGGAGAAAATATTATTTTGTGGGAGAAAGGTGGAAATTATTATTTTAATGAAGAATGGAGGCAAAGTAATATTTTATTAGTGGAATGTGGGAACCACCAAGGGAGAGGAATAACAATTATAAATAGAGCTTGGAGGCCTCCATTTGGTATCTTTGACATTTGCAAACAAACACTCATCTGTACACTTTGCTATTTAGCAAGTGTACGAATTGTTTAGCCACGAGTCTCTCAAGCGGGAGACCCAACCTCTACTGTGGGGGACCATCTGTGCTCACCCTAGGGAGGATGTTCTACAGGAGCTTTCAGGAGTTCTGGTGCAATAACACACATCAGTAACCAATGTAGAGAGGGGAATCCATATTTCTAGGTAGCCCAAAAATCACGCCAAGGGAGTTTGAGACCAGTAGGGATCTCATTACTTGTCGGGAGTTAAGGGAGATGAGGTAGAAGCATTGGGCAAGCATTTTCACTGGAGATTTTAGCTAGCTGAGCCAACGTACCAATAATTCGCATTTCCGGGTAGAGGGACAGCATAGAGGCCACTCAACAAGATTTCGTGGTTTTTTGGAGTAGTTGATCGGGGCCAAGAGTTCATTTAGGAAGTTAGGAGTTTGATAGTAGGGGTGAACCCGACATTTTGGAGGAGCTTGCAGAAGGAATTTTAGGCAGTTTCCATCAGGTCGAATTTAGCAGCCATAGTTGGGGTTAGGCTACAAGGGGGTCGAAAAACAAAATTCAAAACCAGCCAAATTCCCTTCTAATTTATTTTGGGTTTTGGGCAAGGAGTATGGAGTTAAAATAATATAAATTTCTGGCTAGTTTTAGTGCACTTTCCAGCCATTCGAAATTCAACAGGGCATTAGTTTTCTGGGCAGCGCATTGCAAATTGGTGCAACAACTGGACAACCTTCAACTCAACCATTTTCCCACTTGGGTTTGGCACTAATTGTCCATTGAGACAAGCCCAAGTATGCCATTCCACTATTTATTGTATTTGCCTTGTAGAAATATCATAAAATGGCTCAGAAGTTCTCCATTTACAACTTTTATATGGGTGTTTGTTGAATATTTCGTTTTTGTAATTTGTTGCATATATTATTTGATTGTTATCACTTGTATTTCTATTTAGGATGATTACAGGAAGGACGTCATTGACTTAGTATTGCATCTTCCCGTGGATGCAAAAAAATTGACCGGGTATCGAACCATACTTTTTTCCTTTGTTACTCTTCTCTATTTCTTGATGCTAGCAATTTGGGCCTTCAAATTATTCCTTGACATTTTGGTATATTCTCTTTTCAAAACAATATCTCCATTTTAGGTATTAATGGTATTACAGACCCTTGCATTAGGTTATTATTATGTTGATACTTGGGTGTCAAAACCATAATATACATTCTCAAAAAGAATTTCTGGTTCTTATGAATGCATCTTGTAAAGGAAATGGTTTTATATTTGTGAATCCCCTCTTTCTTGGTTTAAATTATTAAAACCTTGAATGTATTCTTATATTCCTGACTACTCATATGCTTCCAAAAAGTCATTCAAGACTACGACTGCTAGGGCAACCTCAAGGTATATTTCATTGCAATATTTTTAGTTCAAGAACCCCCTTTTCCTTGCCAAAAGAAAAAAGATCATGAACATAAAGTAGAAGAGTAATGATGATACTAGTGAACATGGGGCCAACACATCCTAGATCTTTTAAACACCCTTCAAGCTTATAAGTGTAAATTCCAAAAAGAGTAGGAGTTAAAGGGCACCATTTCCTAACTCTCATATTGCAATTAATTTCTTCTAACCAACCCTCAATGGTCATAAATTTGGTATTACAATTCTCATATAACTTGTCACATCAACCCTCAACTCAAGAGAAACCATTAGCTCCTTCAACCTCTTCCATAGCTTAATCTTGAAAATGGTTTTAAAAGCTTTCATAGAGTCAAGAAAACAAAAAAATAGGTCAATTATATTATTGTGACATTCCTCTGCAATGATCCTCTTAATGACAAGATGGTAAACATGATCAATAGTTGAATGATGTGTCCTACACTCAACTTGGCCTTTAACTTTTTTACCATGGCTTTCAAGCCATAGGCTAATCTTACTCTTACAAAATAAGTTTACAAACTCCCATACTAATTCTTCTCAATTTAGCTCCCAAAAATATTTTAATAATTGTTAAATTAATACTATATTTCATGACAAGCAAAAAAAATGTTATTTATTTTTTAAATTTCAATATATATTATATATATTATATATAATATATATTATATAATATATAATTTTAGTAGGATATATATGTAATTTTTTAAATTAAAAATAAACTTTTAATTTTCAAAATCTTTTCCCTCGATGGGGATGTTATGTTGGATGGGACAGGGTTGGGGATGTCATGCCCACCACCCTCAAGTTTTCAATCCTCCATTTAATGTGTATGGTATGTGGCGTGAGCTTCACATGCACAAGCATGCAAATAAAATCTTGGCTTGGGTATTTTGTTATCATGTGGAGAGTTGGAAGTTTCACTTGGGGAGAGAGTTTAACAGCCAAGGGTAAGACTTCGACCTCCTAGAGTATCTTTTATGAGAGACGGAAGAAAAGTGTTGCCCTGGTGTGGAACTTTCTAGTGTTTCATTCGAGGTGGGAAGGAGTTTTGGAGCTCGTCACTTTTTGTTGCGCGAAGATGGTGGTGGCTTGTGTATGTGGGTCTCACTGGACAATGGAGCTTGTAATTCCTCATTTTGGGATGGAGTGCTCAACTTGTAAGTCTATTTATTTTATTCTGGTCTTTTTTCAAGTCTGGTTCATAGGTTGTTTGGTCCTTTGTGGTCAGTTGGTTCGAGAAGCATGTATATCTCAACTATAGCTTATCAATTGTACTTGGAAGTGATTTTTTTCTCTTGTTGTCTTGGGTTATTACGTGTTTGGGTCTATGTAAGCCTAGTTGTATCTTTGGTGGCCTCTATCAAAAAGGAAGGCAAATTTTGCTATGTGAAGTGTGATTTGCTTGTCTAGTTAGGTTTGGTTAGAGGGGTTTAAACTAGGTCTCTTTTTTTGGGTCATGGTAGGTTTGTTATCTTGCATTGGTGTTTGATTTGTTCAATAGTGGAGGAAATTAGGCCAGTGGTTGAATTTGTGTCACCTTTGTCCTGCTTAGGTAGATTGTTGTCAAAATTTAGTCACTTTATCTAGGGCTATTTTGATGAGCTTGTGTGTTGGTATCCAGACTTGGTCGAGATGGATTGGGGTTGATCTGATTTTCCTTTTGCAGGTAGGGGAAACTAACACAGGGATCCAGTTCATTCCCTTTGTAACCCAGATATGACGTCGAGGCATAAGCAAAGAAGCATAAGGGTTGGTGGCGCCGCTTCACAACCAGGACAAAGGGGAGCAAGGTTATTTTATGATGAATCTACGGCGACATATTTCAACTTGATTCCTCCATAAATGCACCAAGATATAATGAATTTAGAGATAAAGGCTGTGGAGGAGAGGAATTCAATATCTGACTCAGAATTTCTAGAAGACTTGGTTGGGTGCATGCCAAACCCTGGACACACCAAAGGTAGAATGAAATAGTACCAGAACTCAATTTCTTTTCATTGGTAAATAAAGAAGTTGTTGGGTTTACTACTGAGAGCTAAAAATGTTGAGAAATACAACATCTTCGCCTCCTTGGAAGATTTTAGAAGGATGTTGAGGAATTTTCATTTATGTGTTGATTGAATTGATGCTTTCCTTATGCATATGGACAGCCATGTCCCTTGTGAGTCATATGGAGGAGACACTAGAGATCCTCTAGGTTCAAGTGCTCATGCTCTGGAAAATGTGTCCTCGTCTAATGAAGAAAAGTGAAATTAGATGGTGGATGATGGTTCTAGACTCCCTCCTCAATCACTTCTTTTTTTTTTCTATGGTTGGCCATGTGTTGGCCTTTATTTCTTGGGATTATGGTGTCATATCAAAGTCACAACCATGTATTTTGCTTTGGTTATGGTATTTTTCTAGTTACTGCTGCTTCTTGGTTGTTGTGGAGCTTTTATGTTACGTGGGTTCTCGTCGTGGAGGGACATGGAACTAGGGGTCTACCATTTTGTGGGCTGACAATGGGGTTCTCATTTCAATGATGCGATGGTGGTAATGATTCCTTTGAGGTCATTTCCTTGTCTCTTTGAGGTAGGAAATTATGCATGAGCAAGAAGAATCTCAGTTGGTGTTTTCGATGGTGTTATGGGCATGGCCTAAATCTAAATAACAATGTTTTCCTCTTGGAAGGGTTTTTAGTCTTGAGAAGGCTGAAATATATAATTTTGTATGTATCTACTCATTTTAAGTTGGTGTAAGTGGAGATATGTTTCCTGGAACTTCCTCTATGTTCACAAGACTATCTATGTATCAGAGTTTTCTTCATTAATACAAAGTTCTTAAAAAAAAAATCCAAAATATTTTAATGTTATTTGATAAAAAAATGGTTGTGCAGAAAAAATTGAAAAATATGTACTTTTCGCACACTTTTAGTTCAACTGTCATTGCTACTTATCATTACAAAAAAAACTAAAATTACTCAATTATTTTGCAAAATACATAGAAATTTTGGTGATTAATGTCAAATAAAATGAAATATATTAAAGTTAGTTAATTGGGGGTGAGGAATTTATATTTTCAATCAAATAAATGATTGAAATTGGAAGCCAAAGAAAAATTCTTCGCCAATGCACAATTTGAAAAAAATTTCAAACTTTTTTGGTTTCTCAACTTTCATCTCTTTAATTTATTAAAAAATCATCATTTGTGAAACATGGATATTCTTTTATTCCTTTCACATATATGTTCGCCATCGCCTATCTGTTCAGTTATTCACGCTTACGTGTGTTAAATTTCGTGGATCATGTGTGATATTTTGTTATATGACACTGTAATGTAACATATCGGAGGTGGATGCGACATCAGCCGACATTCTCCAGACGCATGGAAATATTGGACGGTAGCATCAATATCTTCATCCTCATTCTCTAATCACGAGGATAATTATTTGTAATCATCGCTCATGTATTTTTTTTCTCTTTATCTTCACAGATTAAACCACACTAACAAGGTAGAGTTTGGTTAAGAAATTTATGTTAAATTTACTTTGTATATCCTTTTGTTCATAGAGCTAGCACTGGGAAAAAGTTCCTAGCTAGATATATAACAAGTAAGGCTCAAGAATAGCCCAATGAAAGCTCATAGGAGTCGGTAAATCTGTAATTAAGGTACAAAACTTTCTCGAACATGTATTTAAATATTTCGATGGGAAAAATTACCAACTCGAAGATAATTTTTTCTTTATTTATTGAATGTCATTTGAAATTATAGATGGAATTTGAATTTTGGATCACAATTAATATTTCTTGGAAGAGAGAAATATGTTTTTTATCATTTTTGTTAAATCTTTCAATGTGAAAATAATTACCCAACCAGATAGATAAATTTTTCTATCATTTTTCTATTTGTTGAATGTCATTCAGAATTAGAGCTGGAATTTTTGTTACAGTTAATATTTCTTCAAAGATAGAAACATAACTCTCTTCTAATATTTTAGTGCAAAAATTTTCTTTTTCCCTATATTTCTTCAATGATAGAGTCGTAACTCTCTCCTAATATTTTAGTACCTGGAATTTGGGTTACAATTAATATTTCTTCAAGGATGAAGTTAGATCTCGTTGTAGTTTTTTTTGTTTTGTTTTAGTCATTTTGATTTGAGTAAATTTTTTCTATTAATTCTAACGTTGAAAATGTGAAAGTATAAATATAAAATTGGATACATAATTTTTTATGTGTGATTTCGAATGTAAAAAGAAGAAAAAGTAGAGAGTAACCGATAGCCTAAAGGATAGGAGGATAGGAGGATAGGAAAGGATTGGTTCGATAAAATTTTTTTAGCTTAGCTCTTGATTCGAGAGGCTGATTCTACAACATAGTGTGGAGGCCAAGTGTAAGGATGTTTGAGCTCAAGTTCAAGTTAACATGTGTCCCTCTTAAAATAAAATTAAAATATTCTCTAAATAGAAAAGTTTTTGGAATCACGATTGTTGTTAAACCAAAACCCCCGAAGGTGTTAGTCAACGATCGCATCACAAGAGATAAGGATCCATGAGAGGCGTTAGTCTATGTCAAGAAATACACGCGGAGTGTCAGTTTATCCAATGTCCAACAATCTCCCCCCAATACAATCTCCCCCACAATACAAGTCGGGTGTCTATTGAATTCGTGACTCTCATACCACTTTTTGGGAATCACGATTTCCATTAAACCAAAACCCACAGGTGTTAGTCATTAATCGCATTGCCAGATATAAGGATCCACAAGAGGTGGTTAGTCAATGTCACGAGACACACAAGGAGTGTTGGTTTATCTAATGTCCAACAAAATGCAATGTCAACCATAATGAAAATAAAAATTATGCTATGCATGTTTAATTAATCGTACATATGACCTAATATAATTCCATGTAAAGTAATAACAAGTAAAAAAGAATATGTGAGTGAGATGTTTAAACCTTATACTTTTCAAAAATATTTTAATACTTTATTTAAATAAATTATAAAATATTTTAATGTCGTATATAATTAAATGTCCACTGTCGGCTATGAATAAAATATTTTAATATGAATTAATATTGACATATACTTAAAAATTTATATCGTTCAAAAATGCAATTTTGACAATGAAAAATAACACATTGTTTTCCTTCACTCTAAAATAAGTTTGCATCTGAAGATTAATCCTTCTCAACTCATGCTAGATACATTATTAAGATGGATCTATGTTGGTTTATATCCATATACGAACTTACTCATTCATATTTGTTCATATACAACCTCAAGTAGAAAATAGCTATTGAAATTCTAGATTTGCATGACTTTTTTCTCGACCTTAGACTAATAACAAACCCATACTTATATATATTGTGTCAAAATTATAAACCATGTTGCCATAGGGCCTTGTATTGTTTGGTTATTTAGATGCATGGTTAAAGAGGAAAGCCTTAGTAATAATTTGATGATAATTTGTGTTTTTTTAAATGTATCGTGAACATGTCTTCAAAAAGATTCTAATTGTTGATTGACTTCATTTACATATAAATAGCCTATTTTAATAAATATATTAAATTATATTGATTGGATTATTATAAAAATTGTTTGACATATAAATGATGGAAATTGATCCTTCCCTGTATATCAATTACATTTAATAATATGTTTGTACTAGTATATTAAGTAAATGAAATATATTAAATATAATACTAAATAAAATGAAATATATTTAAGTAGATTGGCCTTTCTTTTGAATCAGTGAACCCCACTTTTTCATCTACCATTTTTCTGTCTCTGTGGCATTTGTCCAACTACAATTAAAAAGATATTTTGTATGACTGTAACATTTGTCCTTCTACCTGTTACACTTGTCACCACTATTACACTTGTAAATATAATACCAAATAAAATGAAATATATTTAAGCAGATTGGCCTTTCTTTTGAATCAGTGAACCCCACTTTTTCATCTACCATTTTTCTGTCTCTGTGGCATTTGTCCAACTACAATTAAAAATATATTTTGTATGACTGTAACATTTGTCCTTCTACCTGTTACACTTGTCACCACTGTTACACTTGTCGCCCTTGCCAAAAGGATGTGTCCATTTTGTCCATTTTGCAGGTGGATGTCCAACTACAATTAAGAAGATATCTCGTATGACTGTAACATCCGCCCTTCTACTTGTTACACTTGTCGCCCTTTCCAGACGGATGTGTCCATTTTGCAGGTGGATGTAGTGGCGAGTGGATATTGTTACGCTTGCCTAAGGGTGGAGCCATTATTTGAACACAACGCAAGGGTTTTCTGAAGGGAAGCTTTACGATGCATGAAGCCATCTGTGCACATCACAATGGTTTTCTGAAGGGAAGCGTTCAAACACATCGCAATGGTTTTATGAAGGGAAAATTTACGATGCATAATATATAGAAGGTCAAAATATACTTTTCCTCCAACCCCACAAAAATATGTCTACAGAGCCATCCCTATAAGGATAAAATCGGCGGTGCATCACTCAGAATTGGTGAGATCGAACAACTGCAAGGGTTTTAGCTTTACACTGACTGATTTTCCCTTGTATTGTCATATTTAACACAGTAAATACGTAACTTAATAAAATTTTGTTCTTTTAGAATCCACCATGGAGCTTTCTAATTGCAATTAGAGCAGATAATTTCTGTTGTATTAGAGTTGGGGATAATAGGTTGACAGGCCACATTCCAGAGGATATTTTTAAATGTAGGGACCTTAGAGTATTGGGGTTCGCTTCTGCTTCTGTAAATGGATCCATATCCAGAACATTTGGTCGACTTTTATAATTGAAATTCCTAAATTTACAGGACAATTTTTATAGTAGCTCAATAACTGTTGACTAGGAAATTGCAAGAGCCTTGAGCGTTTTTATGCGGCCAGAAATGATCTCCATGGTGCAATCCCCTCGGCATTGGGAAAATTGATAATCTTGCATATTTTGAACTTAATTGACAATAGCCTCTCCGAACATATTCCTCCAGAGCTTGGGAGGCTCCGTCGTAAGCAGCGATGACCTCACATGGATGGAAATATATCCTGTATTTTTTCACCCATTCAACAAGCGTTGTTGTTAAAAGCTTCCATTGACAAGCACCGAGATTTCCCTCCCACATGCCAACTATAGTGAAGGGGCACCGTAGCAGAATTGCATGTCTTCTGACATGGCACCTAACACAAATATTTGACTTGTACCCCACAATCCCAATGGTCTGCACACGTCGGAACCTTATCATGACTATTTCGAGAATTCCATAAGTGGGACCTCTTCAGCAACAGACAATTGTGTTTCCGTAATAACTGACCGTCTATTTTGGATAGATTGAGGCGTAGTTTATTGTAAGGGGATAGATTGGGGTACAATAAATGAAATTTCTAACGAACTAAGTGATCTTCGGCAGTTGCAGACACTGGATTTGTTGGAAAACAACCTTCCAAGAACCATTCCTGAGACATTTGTCAAACTTGAAAACCTTCAATTATTGATTTCGTCTTAAAATTCTCTATTGGGTCTTATTCGAAATACTCCGCGTGCTGAAAGAAAAACTTTGCAACCTTTTTTCTGGCTGGAAATAATATTTCAAGTATCATTCCTGAAGCTTTAACCCACTTTTCGAACCTACAACAATTAGATATTTCCAATAATGCCTTGCACAACGCAATTCCTACCAATTTAGATATTTTGAGGGGTCTATCTAATCACTACTTTCATACTAACAGTTTAACAAGATCCCTCCCTCCTAGACTAGGGAACCTGAGCATTCTCGAAACTCTTTTGTATCAAAATCTACTCGGTGGTGTGATTCCCTCTGAAATTGGAAAATTGAAAAACCTAAACTTGCATTTTCTCTATGGAAGTAAGCTATCTATCCCTATAGAATTTGGTGAGTATTCTAGTCTAGCTGAGATATATTTCTTTGGAAACCATTTTACAGGTAGTATGCTGATCACTGTTGGAAGGCTTAAAAATATGACTTTTATGGATTTAAGGCCAAATGACTTAGACGAGAAAATTCATGCAAGCTTGGGACACTATTAAAGTCTTAAAGTAATAGATTTGACAGACAATAAGCTATCTAGAATGATATCGCTAACTTTTGGAATGCTCGAAGGTTTATGGATGCTTGTTGTATATAATAATTCCCTCGAAGGACATCTTCCTAGAGACCTAATTAATTTGAAAAACCTGACTAATGTCAATCACTCAAATAACAAATTGAATGGAAGCATCATTCCTCTTTGTGGTTTAGGTTTTCTTAGAACATTGGACTTGAAAAATAATAGTTTTTTTATGGGATATCCCGTCCCAATTGGTTGATTAGAGATTTACATTGTCTCCAACTAGGTAGGAATAGCTTGAATGGAAACATTCCTAAACATTTTGGCCATATGTTGGAGCTCAATCTCTTGGATGTATCTTGGAATAAGCTCATTGGTGTGTCACCTGTAGAGCTTTCCAAGTGCACACAACTAAACCATCTGGATCTCAATAATAATCATCTCTTTGAACCCATTTGGATCTCAATAATAATAATCTCTCTGAACCCATTCCTACCTGGATTAGTGATTTTCATGGGCTTGGAGAGATGAAACTGTCCTTCAATGAATTTAATGGAACAATTCCATCCCATCTTGGGAATTGTACCAGTTTGATCACACATGTTCTTGGCAATAATAAGCTTTGTGATAGTTTACCAGGCAGCTGGGGAAACTTTTTGCTTTGAATGTTCTCTATTTTCAAAATAATAACCTTTCTGGATTAATCCCTTCTTCTATAAAAAAATCATGAAAAGCTTTATGACTTGAGGCCCTAAGACAATTGTTTGACAGGTTCAATCCCAATGGAGATTGGAAAGATTAGTAATTTACAACTCATGCTAGACTTGAGTGGTAATCTTTTTTCTGGAAATATTCCTTCTTCACTTTGGGATTTAATTATGTTTGAGGTTTTCAATCTTTCCAATAACCAAATTAGAAGTCAAGTTCCTGATGAGATTGGGAATCTTAAAAGGAATTTATGGAGGACTTTGAAAACAATGCCCTTATGACCGCACCCCTAAAACCTAAATTGTGGAAAGGATATGTGGATGACACATTTATCATATGACCTCATGGAAGAGAAACCCTAGAAACCTTCAAACAACACCTAAATAGTTTATCCCCTTCCATAAAATTCACTATGGAAGTTGAGGTCAACAAAAGCCTCCGCTTCCTTGATATCCTCATCACTAGGAATGATGATGGCTCTATATCTCACCAGGTATATAGAAAAAAGACTCACACCGAACAATATTTACATGCCTCCTCACATCATCACCCTACCCACAAACTAGGAGTCCTCAACACATTGGCAACCAAAGCCCTTAGAATCTCTGACAAGGAACACCTAGAAAAAGAAAAAATCACCTTGTTAAAATTTTCCTAAAAAATGGATACAACAAACATCATGATATCAAAGCGATAAATAAGGCAAACACTCGACCTAACAAAAATAAAAAATTTGATAATATAAGAGGAAAAGACAACCTCCCTTACATACTAGGGACTACAGACAAAATCTCCCGCATCCTAAAAAATAATGGAATTCTAACCACTTTCAAACCCTTAAACATTATCCATAACTGCCTTAATCTAGTCAAAGACAAAATTGATCCTAAATGCAATAAAGATGTCTACTTAATTCCCTTCTCATGCGGCAAGCCCTATGTAGGTGAGACTGGGAGATCCTTTAACACAAGAATCCAGGAACACTCAGCTGACATTAAATACAATCGATCCAAATCCTCAGCTCTAGCTTAACATTCTGATAAAACTAAGCACCAAATCTATGTAGAAGGCACCCATATCTTAGCTAGAAGTGATCACTACGTCATAAGGAAATTCAGATAAGCCATAGAAATTAGCAAGCACCCTAATAACCTCAATAGAGACGACAGATGGACCATAAGTGAAAACTAGATTCCAACCCTATTATCCAAATCTACCCCTACCTAACTATAATCCTTCTCTAATTAACCTAGAACAAACATAAATGATCTAATCCATTATAATTAAAAACAAACTATGACCATACTAAAATATAATTTAACAAAAATCATAGGAAATAAACATCAATTTAAAATATCTTAACTATAATAATTCCACAAGCTAGGGTAATACGTAGTTAAATAATCACAACATATAATTAAAATAAAAATGATTAAAATTAATAAAGATACAAAGTAAAAACAATTACAATGAAACATAAATAAGAAGATATTATTAACACAGCTATGACCCTAACAAAATAATAATAATAATAATTCAATAATTAACATAACAAGAATAATTAAATCATAATCAAAACAAATAGAATAAGGGAATATGTACTAGCCTTAACAAATAACAATAATAAATATAATTGAAACCATTAGAATAGGGCAATATGTACTAACTTAAATTAATAAATAAATAAAATAATGCAATAAAAGTCTTAACCCTAAGATCCTAAACAAAGTTAAAATGAACAAAACATAATAGAATAATTAAATTATAATGAAAACAAATAGAATAAGGAAAAATGGATAAGCCTCAATAAATAATTAAATAAATATAATTATAACAATTAAATAAATATAAATAAATACGAAAAATTTCAAATATAATTATACAAACAATACCCTAATGAAATAAAATTCTATAATGATTTTAATTCTAAATATCAAAAAACAATTAAATTAAAAAACAAATAGAATATAAATAATCTATAACAATTTTAAACATAAATATCACAAAAATATAATTAAATTAAAAAAATATAGAATAATTAAATTATAACTAAAAAAATAGAATAATAATAATAATTTAATAAATCCTAATATATGTCGACAAAGCATCTCATACATCTCTATATATATTAAATTGAAAAATAAGACATGTCTTTCAATAATCTTTCACATCCTGAAGATGAACCACCATTGTTGGTTCGAAACTTCGATCAACAAAAAACCTAATGTGATGTATCTGAAAGATAATCTACACAATCATGAAGCTCACAGAAACCTCAAAGACAAAATCTTAGAAGCTTTGATGAGTTAAACTTATCCAATAATTTTCTCCAAGGACAACTTCCATTGAATTCTTCCAAATGGTGTTAGATCTATTTTGTGGGAAATCCCGGACTCTGCGAAAAGCCATTGGATCCCTACTCACAGGCTTCTCTGGAATCTTCAAGATCTAGAAGGAATCAACTGAAAAAGGGAGCAGTTGTGGGCATCTCAATTGCAATTGTGTTAAGTTTAATCTTTTTGGTTATCATTATGTTTCTGTTTTTATTGAAAATTTATGCTATTTAGGCTTGTTGACCACTATGTATCAATGACCCATAGCAGTTACCACCCTTTTTTGCAAAAGGGATAGCACCTGATCGATGTGTCCATGTCGTCCAACTATCATCATCAACCTGATCATCATGTTATAATGTAAAACCATTCTGCATGTATACGATGTAAATAATCTCAGCAGATCCATGTCATGTATGTAATGACCTAGGTAAACCTACTTTTCTAGTGACGATCTACATTCTCAGAAGTTTTATGTCTCACCAATCCATTCTCGAATAGTCAACAAACTTTTCCTTCAGACTTACCCCAAAATCAGAATGGATTTTGTCACTAGGTCTTAGGTGAGTCCTAGTGTTCTAGATTGAGTCTATGTAAAAGTGATTTGGGAATAATCCTAACTACTTGGTTGGGTTATTTTATTACAAATTTCTTGGTCTGCTGGATTATATTTGTGTCGCAAAAATAGGTAGCCTGTAAGGGTCTATTACAAATGGGTTTTCCACCTTATGATGTAAAAAATATGAAAGTCATGATGTAAAGTGTCTTGAGGGTTGGAAAAATAATGTATCCCCTCATAGGTTAATTAATTAAATTTTCTAGATAAAAATTAATTAAAATCCTAAGCCATAAATTTAATTAATTCTAAGTCCTACGTAAATTTAAATTCTCTAAAGGCAAAATTCTTCGGTCCTTAAAAATTAAATTTTAAAAGGTCACAAGACTAAGGTAAATTAATTATTTTTTTTTAATTTTAAACCTTTGATCCTTGAAGGTTAAGTGAAAGTCATTTCTTGGGGGAAATTAACTCGAAAATATATTTTTGAGTTAATTAAAATACATTCAATTGAAAAATTTGAATTTTCTCAAGAATTAAATATTTCGACGGATGAGATTAAGAGAAATTTTAATCTTCATAAACGGTAGAGATCGCTTTGACGAGGATCACTCGAACTAGCCATTGCAGGATTTATCTTTAAATATGAATTCATTTGTTAGTCGATCTATCTGATCTCTGAGTTGTTTGCTAAGCAAAAAGCTCTCATGTAATCTTTTTCTGGATAATAAAGAAAGAATTTGGGGTTAAATTTTGCTGTTGTTACTTTTCATGGGAATATTATAAGATATGTTGCTTTCAAGGATTATTTTCTTTAAGCCATTGATGATAACTTCTGAAGAGTGATTTGAGTACAAGTATCTTGCTTAGTCACTGGGTTTAAGTGATAATTTAAATTTTGAATGTAATAGCAAGTATTTATCTTTAGCTTAATTTTATTATCATTTTCTTGCTCTATTTTAACGGCTGGATTGAGTTTTGCAGGAAAATATTGATTTTTGGATCTTTGGGCATTAGAGGAAGTTTTCAGTTGAACCAACCAAATCTTGATTTGTGTTTTCTAAAGAGCCCAGTTAATTTAGCTACGACCTTATCATAAGATTTTACGTGTGATATATGAAGGGTTTTGAGTTAAGCACCTCCTTTAAAAATTTAAAAAATTAATTTTTGTGTGGAAATTTGATAGATCTGGCTGTTTAAAGCATTAGATTATTAGATCTGGGAGCAGTGTTGGACTCATAATCCTTAGATCTGATAGATATACCATTTTTGTGCATAAATCTATAAAAGAAAATTAGGTTTTCTGACTTGGCTTTCTGGGGTTTTTATTTTCTATAAATTTGGCTTCTGGGTGTTTTTGTTTTCATGTATAGGTTGCAGATCTAAAGGAGAAGTTTGATTTGAAGCTAGGTCTAGGCTATGGAGGGTAAGATCTGACCTCAAAATCATTTTTTTGCAGACATATTATCCAACTTTTTTTTTGTAGTCCAAGGTTTTTAAAATTTTAATCTGGAAATTTTACAAGGGTTCCACTGCCAAATATGAAGCATGAAAAATGTATTGAAGTAATATTCATTTTTCTGGGTTTATTTTGGGTTTTTAAAGCTACCATTGGCTACCTAGAACTATTGCTTGGGTTTTTCATTTTGCTGTAAAAAAAAAAGAATTTTTTTTTACATAATCCTTTTGCAGCTCCTTGTCCTTGCTACATTCTCTCCATCATTGCCTAGTATTTTCAGTCCTCCCTATCTCTCTATGCATGCATTTTTGGTTGTTGGCTGCCAACTTTCACATTTCCGCATTCAAACCCTCACTAAAAAGCCTAACCCTCTTTGAAACCCTCGCTCTCACCACCCCATAACAACTATGTTCTATCCATTGCTGATGTCCCTCACTCCATCTCACAGTTTCATCGAGTTCCACCGTCAACCTCATAGCTCCTTCTCCTACGTCTCAAATCTACAAGAGATCCCTCTTCTTTTGTTTCCCACTACTCCATTCCTCAAATATTACCTAATCCCCTACACTCCTGCGTGAGTCCCTTTCTTGCTGCCATCCGCAGCTCACATCTATGCATCCCTCTTGGCCTACGTGCAAGCATCCTTCTTAAACCTCCACACCCACGGCTCCATCCTTGCCCTTCCATTCTAGATCATTCTCCTCACTGCTCCATCCAGGCCCCCCCTCCACCAGCCCATTGCCTCTTTGAAAATCGTCTCCATATGCTATCATCGAGACCTGCATACACTATGAACAAACACTTCAACTTTTCCTTTTACTTCACTTTTATATGTGAGTTAGGGTTAGGCCTTTTTTTTATACAATTCAATTTCATTTTTTAGACTAAACTTTGGTCAAATTCATTTTAGTTTAGATTTTGATTTTTTTTAGTCTAGTTATTGTTTCTAGATTTTATTTTTTTATTCATTTTTTTATTTGATTTTACTTTTGTTTTACCTTTTTTTAATTTTTTTTTTTAACTTATGACTTCTTCTTCTTTTTCTTCTTTTGTTTGAAAACAATAAAAATTTAAAATCATAAAAATCTAAATTTTAGAATTCTAAAAATTATAAAAATAAAAAAAAACTATTTTTTCTTATTTTGGTGACTTTGGGATTAAGAATGAAATAAATTAAAAAATGATTTGCACTTTCACATTAAATATTTTAATGTGGCCTATGGCCCATAAAAAAATTAATTTATTAAACCTTTGATTTGTTTTACTTCTTCATTTACCACATTAAAGCAATTGCCTAATGAATAATTAAAATTCTAATTAAGAGTTCCTTCGTGTCTTTAGTGCTAAAAGCAATTATTGTGATTTCTCTATTGTCAAGAGTGATAAATGTTTAAAAAAATCATATTGACCGTTGGAGAAAGATAAACTTTTCTAGATTATCCTCCATGCTAAAGTTTTGAGCATTTTACATTTAATTATTCATGATCATCGTTTTTCCACATTATAAATTGCTCTCGGTAACTTGTTTTTTATTTAGTCTTTGTTTAATTGAACATAGGGCACTCATCTAAAATAATTTATCTCTTGTGGTTGTGTTTTATTTTATTTGATCTATCCATATTAGTTAACCAGGAATCGTTTAAACTCGTAAAGTTGTCCATCTTTAAATCTCCTAGATCCTGTGTTTCACAAGATATTCTCATTCATTCACCTTACGGACTACCCCCTTGACTTGTCTAGGAGAGAGTCTAAACAGAGTGAGTAAGGATTAGAGTGACATCCTTTACTCTGAGCACTGTCACGGTGCCTAGACACTTTGTGCAACAACATTTTGGCGTCATCGTTAGGGACAGTTTTTTGTCATTGGTCCTCTCAATCTCTTCTCATCATTTGATCCTTTCATCTTCATCTCATTTTCATCATATCATCTTTTGTGTCTAAGTTATATTTCTGCCTGGGTGATGACTCCATTTACTTCATCTTGTAAAGGGGCATGTAATAGAAGGAACCCAAGAAACCTGGCTAATCCTACTCCGGATCGTGAAAGGGCTCTCAGAGTTAGATTACACAAGCTCTCTTATGGTACAACCCTTGTCAATCTCAGCGAGGAAGCTCTCTGTGACATCAATTCACTCTTCTTGAATCCGCCCATTCCAAATATCATGGATATGTATGGGCCTCATAACTTTGCTAACATCCAGGGTTATCCCCATAACCTTCCTAATAATGGTCTAGACAAGCTACCTGTTTTCCAAGGGAATAATGCAATCACTGTTAAAAATCATTTAAATATTTTCCAGACTTGGTGGGCTAAACCCGCTCAAGCTCAAAATTATGACGATGAGAAAGTGAAATGCTTCATCTTGACCCTTGAGAAGGATGCTTTTAGAGAGAAATTTGGCGATAAGAAAGAGGATCGATTTCTAGCAAAATTCATTAGCATCATTAAAAAGAAAGAAAATGAGACGTGTGAAGAATTTAATAGAAGATTTAATGGTATGCTTAAAGAAATATCTACTCATCACAAACCAAATAAGAAAATGCTTCTATAATACTAACTCGATGCTTTCAATCCTGACACTTCTTATGAACTAAGATGGTCCAAGCCTAGTGATTACAAGGCTTCTCAAATCACAACTGAAGACTTGGAAAAAGATAAGAAGGCTTCTGACAAATATGAAATTACTGGGTTTGATAGATCTGTTGTTAAATTAAGAGAAATTAAAGGAAAAGAAATGGAATCTGAAGAAGAATCTATGCAAAAATTTCTTAATAAGTTAGAAAATATGGAGCTAAATCAAGCTAGGATGATTGTTGATCATGCTAAGGAGATAACTACATTATAGTCTAGGTTGATTCAAATGGAACGATCTCAAATACATCAACCTAGGGGTAAGAATAATAATAATAATAATCAAAATAATTGGTAGAAGAAAGGTCAGTCTAGTGAGAAAAGGCCTCCTCACCCTCTTGAAATGAATAATCTTGTGGAGGAGACGCCGCCTTATTGAGAAGCTTGCGATGAGCCTCATGAGGAAGCCATTTGTCCTATTATCAAGAGAATCATGCATCATGAAATTCTTGGGACAAATAATCATATAAACATGGTTGGTAAAGAATATCATTTATCACAAGATAATTGGGAAGAGCTCAAGGAAAATAGTCAACCCACCAGACCATCCACATCTTCATATAGCATTAATATTTTTTGTCAAGAAATTGATTTCTTGGTTAAACTTTTTAGTGAGGAGCCTCCTCCTAAGTGAGTTCTTCAAATTGCTAAGGACAAGGGGCTAACCTATCATAGAAGAAGTCAAAATTATAATCAAGTTGATTCTCGAAGTCTTAACCCCGGATCAGCTTCTGATATGAATATTGATTTAGGAGGTTGGTTTAATAATTATAAATTTTTGGTTCATGTCACCGAAATAGTGAAAATTACCTTCGAGAAGGCCAAGTTACTCAGTGCTATTGGCGGTACCCACGAGAATGCAACTCAAGAGGAAACTCATGAGGCTTTCTACCAGGATGACCCCTTGTATTTGCAAAGTGTGGAATCTGATAACAAAGGTAATTCTCCTTTTTTCATTACTTTGCTTGTTAATAATTATCGGTTATATAACTGCATGGTTGACTTTGGTGCTTCCACTTGTGTGATGACTAAGAAAGACATGGAGCAACTTAGCTTAAGGATATGTAGGCCTTACTATAACATATGTGCCATGGATTCGAAGAAAATTGACATTCATGGGTTGATTAAGGACTTACAAATTCATATGTTTGTCTACCCTGATATCATGATTGTCGTGGACATAGTTGTGGTTGACATGCCTCATGCTTGGAGTATGCTTTTGTCTAGGAAATGGGCCTCTGGTTTAGGAGGAAGAATTCAAATGAATTTGTAAAGTATTTATTAAATTAAACAAAGAGCCCAAAAGGAGATTTCATGTCGAAGATCCTAAAAGTCCCGATAATGAGATAATATGTGAGCAACCTAACCCTGGGAATCATGCTATTTTATCTAATTTGATCATTCCTGTAGAGGTCAATGTTGATAAAAAAGAGGGAGATTTAAAAGATAAGGTTTGGTATTTATGCTTTGATGGTGCAATGTCTAAGCATGGTAAAGGTGTGGAGATTGTCCTTAGATCTTCCCTTGGTCATATTTTCAAATTTTCCTATCGGTTAGAATTTGAAGTGACCAACTATATGGCTGAATACGAAGCCTTGTTGTTGGATATTGAATTGGAAAAAACATTGAAATCCAAAATGTTGAGTATCAAGGGTGATTCAGATTTAGTTATCATGCAAATAAGAAATAATTTTACATGTAAAAATCAAAGATTAAGAAATTATAGAAATGTTCTCTGGGATACCATGCAGTATTTTGATGTCATCAATCTTGAAGCTATCCCAAGAGAGAAAAATTGCTTAGCTAATGAGTTAGTTGTTGTTTCTTCTACCATGAAGTTGTCCGAAAAATTAATTGAAGATAAAAATAGGACGAATATCATTTTTAAACCTTCTATCCTAGATAAGTCTAAACATTGGCAGACCTTTGATAATCGAACACATGTTATTCACTTTCTAAATAATTTGGATAATTTTTAGGGTTTTCAAGTAAATTCCATAGAAGATGGATCCAAACGGCTTAATTTTCAAAGAAGGAAGAGCCCTACCATATGCATGATAGAAAATAGCACATCTAAAAAGAAGCCTATAGATTTGCCTGAAAGCAAGCAAATGCTCAGCATGCATTACGTTGAATGTATTTGATTCCATGGGGCATCTTTTGTATTGTATTCCTAATCCTACCCCTTTTATTTCAGTATTTTATTTTGTAGGTAGATTTATGTTTTTTCATGTTGTTAGACTAATTAATAAATGAAGAGCTTATATCTTTCCTATGCGTAATGTTATATGATGATTTTAGATGGACGTTAATTATGTTATATTGTGTGTTGCGTGGATGTAGATCCTAGATTTCCACATTCCTCTGGTGCAAAAATGTGTCCCCAAGTAGAGCTAGATGTTGGCCACTATGTGTCAACGACCCATAGTAGTACACCCCCTTTGTTCACAAAGGGATAGTTCCTGATTGATGTGTCTGTGCCATTCAGTGATCATCATCAGCTTGATCATCATATTATAATGTAAACCCATTATGCATGTATATGATTTAAATAATCCCAGCAGATTCATGTCATGTATGTAATGACCTAGGTAAACCTACTTTTATGATGATGATCTAGATTCTAGGAGATTTTTTGTCTCACCGATCCATTCTCGGATGGTCGGCAGAGTTTTCCTTCAGTCTTACCCCAAAGCTGGAATGGATTTTGTCACTGGGATCTTAGGTGAGTCCTAGTGTTCTAGATCGAGTCTATGTACAAGTGATTTGGGAATAATCCTAACTTTTTGGTTGGGTTATTTTATTAAAAATTGCTTGGTCTGCTAGATTATATTTATGTCACATAAATGGGTAGCCTGTGAGGGTATATTGCTAATGGGTTTTCCCCCTTATGATGTAAAAAATATGAAAATCATGATGTAAAGTGTCTTGAGGGTTGGAAAAATAATTTATCCCCTCATAGGTTAAATAATTTAAATTTCTGGGAAAAAATTAATTAAAATTATAAACCAAAAATTTAATTAATTCTAGGTCTTAGGTAAATTTAAATTCTCCAAAGGCAAAATTCATTAGTCCTTAAAAATTAAATTTTAAAAGGTCTCGGGACTAAGGTAAATTAATTATTTTGCTAAATTTTAAACCTTTGATTCCTCGGGGTTAAGTCAAAGTCAAATTTTTGGGGAAATTAACCCAAAATTATTTTTTTGAGTTAATTAAAATACATTTAATTGAAAAATTCAAATTTCCTCAAGAATTAAATATTTCTAAAGATGAGATTAAAACAAATTTTAATCTTCATCAACAGTCGATATTGCTTTGACGATGATCACATGAACTAGTCATTGGAGGATTTATCTTTAAATATGAAGTCATTTGTCGGTCGATCTATCTGATCACTGAGTCGTGTAGTAAGAAAAAGTATCTCGTGTAATATTATTTTGCATAGTAAAGAAAGACTTTGGGGTTAAATTTCGCTGGTGTTACTCTTCATGGGAGTACTATAAGATTTGTTGTTTTCATGCATAATTTTTTTTAACCCATTGATGATATCTTCTAAAGAGTGATTTGAGTACATGTATCTTGCTTAGTCACTCGGGTTTAAATGATAATTTTAATTTTGAATGTAATAGCAGGTATCTCTATTTGTTTGAATTTTATTATCATTTTCTTGCTCTATTTTAATGGTTGGATTGATTTTTGCTAGAAAATCTTGATTTTTAGATCTTCGGACATTAGGGGAAGTTTTTAGTTGAACTAGCCAACTCTTGATCTGCATTTTCGGAGGAGCCAAGCTAAATTAGCATCGTGCTTATCATACGATTTTATGTGTGATATACGAAGGGTTTTGAGTTAAGCACTTCCTTTAAAATTTTAAAAATTTAATTTGTGTAGGAATTTTATGGATCTATCTATTGAGAGTCTTATGTTATCATATCTGACAGCGGAGTTGGACTCATACTCCTCAGATCTGATAGATCTATCATTCTTCTGCATAAATCTGTAAAAAAAATTGGTTTTTTAACTTGGGTTTCTGTTTCTTTTTGTATATTTGGGTTCTAGGTTTTTTTGGATTTAGGTACAGGTTGTAGTTCTGAAATATAATTTTGATTTGAAGCGAGATCTAGGCCCTCAAAGGTAGGAACTTGCCTCAAAATCATTTTTTGTAGAGATATTATCCAACTTTTTTTGTAGTCCATGGGTTTTAAAATTTTAATTTGGAAATTTTACAAGGGTTTCACTGCCAAATGTGAAGAACGAAAAATGTATTGATGTAATATTCATTTTTCTGGGTTTATTTTGGGTTTTTAAATATACCATTAGCTGCTTGGAATTGTTGTCTAGGTTTTTCTTTTTGCAGTAAAAAATTCTGATTGTTTTTTGTGAGATCATACTTCTACAATGCCTTGTCCTTGTTGCATTCTCTCCATCATTTCCCATGATTTTCCATCCTCCCTATCTCTCTCTGCATGTGTTTTTGTTTTTTTGGTTTCCAACTTTCACATTTCTACATTCAAACTCTTGTTGCAAAGCCTAACCCTCTTTCAAACTCTCTCTCTCACTGCCGCCTCAAAATTGTGTTCTCTCCATTATTGTTGTCCCTCATTCCATCACACAGTTCCATCAAGTTCTAGCATCAATCTCACAGCTCCCTCTTCAGCATCTCGAATTTTCAAGAGATCCCTCTACTTTTCTTTCCTCCCACTCCATTCCTCAAATGTTGCCTAATCCCTTGCCCTCCTGCGTAAGTCTCTTTCCTGCTCCCATCCACAGATCACATCTCTGCATCCCTCTTGGCCTGCATCCAAGCATCCTTTTTAACCCTCCATACCCATGGCTTCATCCTTACCCTTTTGTTCCAACTCATTCTACTCATTTCTCCGTCCAGCTCCTCCCTCTGCCAAGTTGTTGTCTATTTGAAAACCCTCTCCATATGCTGTCGTTGAGACCTACATACACTGCGAACAAACACTTCGACTTTTCCTTTTACTTCACTTGTATACATGAGTTAGGGTTAGGAATTTTTTCTTTCTTTTTTTATGCAATTTGATTTCTTATTTTTTATGCAATTTGATTTCTTTTTTTAAACAAAATGTTGGCCAAATTGATTTTAGTTTAGATTTCGGTTTTTTTTTTTTTTATTGTTTTTAGATTTTCTTTTTTTATTCATTTTTTTATTTGATTTTACTTTTGTTTTACATTTTTTTTTAAACTTATGACTTTGATTTATTTTTTTTTCATTTGAAAAACAATAAAAAAAATTAAAAAATTTTAAAATCATAAAAAAATTTAAAATTTAAAGATTCAAAAAATTAAAAAATCTAAATTTTGTATTTTGGTGACTTTGGGATTGAAAATGAAATAAATTGAAAAAGCATTTGCGCTTTCACATTAAATATTTTAATGTAGCCTATGGCCCATTAAAGATTTAATTTATTAACCTTTGATTTGTTTTGCTTCTTCATTTACCACATTAAAGCAGTTGCCTAAGGAATAATTCAAATTTTAATTTACAGTTCCTTGGTGTCTTTGGTGTTAAATGCAATTTTTGTGATTTCTTTATTGTCAAGAGTGATAAATGTTTAAAAAAATCATATTGACTATTAGAGAAAGATAAACTTTTCTAGATTATCCTACATGTTAAAGTTTTGAGCATTTTACATCTAATTATTCATGATCATTGCTTTGCCACATTATATATTGCTCTGGGTAACTTGTTTTTATTTACTCTTTGGTTAATTGAACATAAGGCAGTCATCTAAAATTATTTTTATCTTGTGGTTATGTTTTATTTTATTTGATCTATCCATCTCAGTTAACTAGGACACTTTTACACTCATAAATTTGTGCATCTTTAAGTCTCCTAGAGCTTGTGTTTCACAGGATATTCTGATTCATTCACCTTATGGACTACCCCCCTTGACTTGTTTAGGAGAGATTCTGAACGGAGCGATTAAGGATTAGAGTAAAAACCCTTACTCTGAGTGTTGTCGTAGTCCCTAGACACTTTGTGCGACAACAAGATCAAAGCAGTTTCTTCCTCTAGCTTAGTTTACCATGGTCATGAATTTCAATTGAACAATGAATAATGTAGATGGAGATTTGAAGACATAGTTGAAGTAACACGCAAAACATGGGATGCTTATAAAGTAGGGCCATCTAAGAGCCATAGTTTTTCCAAAAGAATATGTATATACTAAACGAACCACACGGAAGAAAAAAGTTTGCAGAATGGGAATTATGTTGATGGAATATATCCTAAAATAAATAGACATTTTTATGATGGGCTTCATGACTTTTTTCTTAGTTGCAATCATTTTTCTTTGGGAATGATAACTACAATGGTTGTTTCCTTCACTGATATGAGTGTAAGATCATTCATTTAAATTGACTATGAGCTAGCTATCATTGTATGGGGAGTTGATCATGGAATTATAAGTTGGTTACCTACAATATTTGTCAACTATGTATGTTTATCACCTCAAAACCAAGTTTCTTGGAGCAGAAGAAATTATTCTACTTATAGTGGTCCTCACTTAACTTGTTCAGTTTCCTCCAACATTTTCAAGTGGGAGAAATTTAATAGTTTTCAAGGACCTCTGGAACCAGTCATACAAGAAAACATTAAACTACTCAAACTTGAAATTTTCTACAACACCTCCCAAGTCCCATAACCCTCACTTGCAAGCTTGTTGGAATTGGTAACCAAAACCAGGTTGGTCACTATCTGAACATTGTATTTCGACCCCTCCTCCTTGTGAACAATATTTATAATGTAAATGCATGGGGTGGTGCCAAGTTATCTCAATTCTAATTTTATTAAACAAAATGTTGATTTTGAGGGAATTCTTTTCAAACCAAGATGAAGGACATAACTATATTGACAACTTCTATGGTGAAATTCGAAAACCAAGAAAGATGTAAGTTGTATGTATCATTCGAGCAAGAAAAAATTAACAAGCTTGGCATGGAGTAAAACTCTAACAAAACATATGACAAGAAAAAAATTAATAAGCTTGAATTGGAGTAAAACTCTAACAAAACAAATGGAAAGAAAACATTTTCGATGTGTCAATGTTGCATTTTTATTTGACGGATGGATCACTCTTTCCAAACCTAGTCAAATTTACATGTGTGAAATAATGAAGCAATTGGATGCATTTTTCATATTATTGCATGGTCATACTCATGTTGTCCTCAGGGTAAGCAGACTAATGGTTCAGGTATGAATTGACAAAATATGTTTATTTATGGATGTAAATAACATGATAATATTTTCCTTTCCAAGTTTGACACTTAAGTAGCCAACTTTTTTTTCTCAAACAAAACCATTGCCCTTGAATCACTCACTTTCGTATCCTTGAATATCTTCCTGGTTGTTAGTTGGAAGGACACAGATCTACTGAAGGGCATAGACCCCATACTACTTTTTTAAAAATAGTCCTTGTGGATTTGGGAATTTTAGGTAAGTCTTTTGAAAAAATTTTCTAATAAACTCCCATTGATCTAGAATTAAATTAAAATTAAATTTTATAACTATTTTTAAACTAATTTTTCAACCATCATAAAGATCAATGTCCAACTATCATAACCTCAATTGTTTTTGTTATTAATAGTTCTAACCTAGCCATGGTCATATTTAATAGTTTAGAATTATCTTGTCATAATGAATAAATTGCAATTATGAGGGTAATGATCTTTTCCCCCAAGTCCTCCAAATATTGAAGCATTGGACTTGTTCCATGGAAACTTTGTTTGAAGCATTTCTGAAGCAATCAAATATAAATTTCTTTCAAAGAACATGTAGGTCGTAATATCGAATTAAAGGATTGTATTTTATGTTTGTTTTATTCTTGTTATAAAATTATATATTACATAGCAATGGTACACATAAAATATTGCAGAAATATAAACACATAAACACATAAAAAAAGAGAGACACAGACATACGTGGTTCACCCAATTTAGGCTATGTCCACAGAGAAAAAACTAGTCCTTCCTTCCATATTATCCAACAAACTGAAGAGATACAACCTACAACAGATCCGTTGTAATTCCCTCTTCACTCGCACACAATCTCCTCTCCGTTTCTCGATCAGAAAACATATCTACATAGACATAATACAATTCCCTCATATATAGCGAGCAGTTGCCTTCTAGGTCGAAAAACTATAAATTAAACATAACTTCTATTGTCACATCTCCGCTTAATGAACAGCCTAGATTGACTACGAAATTACAACATTTTACAAGGCAATTGTACATCTATTTTTAGCTTCGAGGGCGCTCCCCTGATCCTCGCCAAGGGTGGGCTCCAAATAATTACCTTTGCCTCCCTTGGACCCCCCTGGCAGTGTTGTCACCACATTACAAAGTAGGGTCCTGTTGTAGCATTTATTGTCATTTTAATTTTATTTTTAGTTTTATCACAAAAATGAAAAAAAAAATCAAATATTATGCTATAACGGAAATAAAAGGAAATGCGGAAATTTCAAAGAAATGACTTATTTTATATTATTAATCACTTTTGAATGTGAGAAACCCACGAGAAGATCTGAGCCATCCACTTGGAAGGAAACAGATACGACGGTAATTGCACAATTAACAACGGCGAGGTTTACTCCAAAGTCGGACACGGGAGGTTATAAAATCGAGTTAAAACCTCAGTTGATTAGGGTCGTTCGCTTGAAGAATGGAAATCTGATAGTAATTGCATGGTTAACAAGGACAATGTTTAATTCGGAAAATGGACACAATGGTTTATAGAATATGTTTTAACCCGTTGAAGTCCAGATCAATCATAGCTCCTCATCAAGAAGGGACAAGATCTGACAGATATCGTGTCAAAAAGTGCTCAGGTTTTATTATAAATTTCAGACCCGAGAAGTCTTTTAACTATAGTTTTGTTTCCTACCGGGTCCCTGAGGGAGGAAAAGGTCTGTGGAAAAGGAACATGTGATAAGATTATGAATTGGAGTCTAAATTCTTTTCATTTCTGTGGTAAGCCATATTTTTCATAAATCAACCAATTCCATTGTTTTAGCATAATAACTAGAATTAGAGGTGGATAACCGAAACTCCAAAGGAATGGTGATTGGTTGGGTTTCTTTGTATTTCTGCCAATCAGAGCACTTCCGATATATATGTGGGCCATAAGGATTTGTTTGTTTCCTCCAATAAAAACATTTCTAATACATACGCAGGCCGATAACCCATACCCACGCACAAAATCTTGTAAAGATACAGTTTCATTTTGTTAAAACAGTCAAGATATTATCAGAACATTTACAAAGAAAATTCATCAGTAGTTAAGCCACAAATCTTAACATCAAGCAACCATGATCAATTATATTATAATTTTTGTTACTTCTTGTTATTTTGTTTTCTTGAGAATGAGATGTCTTTTACTGCCAAATGTAATTTTTTGTAATGACTTTTCCTTTAGATAGTGAGGAGATAGTTAAGCAGTTTGACAATTTTGGTAATTATCAATTGTCACATGATGTATAAAAGGAGGGAAAAATAGAGAAAATGGGTTTGAATTTTGAAGAACCTAGAGACTATGCTACTTTATTTTTGATAAATTGTTGATTAATGAAAGAATTAGAAGTTTTCCACAAATTGTTGGGTATGATTTTGTGACTTCTTTTTTATGTGTCATCATATGTCTTCTTTTCTTAAGTATAGTAATGAAGTTGCAGGTCTTTCTTTACTTATGTGAATGAAGTTAAAATCCCTTTAAAAAGTGCTCCTATACTTAATGCCCTTACTTCTACATTTATTCTAAGTTACAGATAATATTTTCTGTGTAAAGCACCATATTATCTCTAACTTTACAAAGTCTTATAGATAATAGTTTCTGTGTACAACATATTGTCTTTAACTTTCTAAAATGTTACAGATAATGGTTTCTATATAAAACATCATATTGTCTCTAACTTCTCAAAGGATTATCCACTCAACATTAATATTTAACAATCAAATGGCATTCTAATACTTTCATATCACCTAAGTATTAAGGGTTAAGAACCAGCTCTTTCAAGTCCTTCACTTGAAGATACATCATATAAATAAGTGACAATAATAATAAACATTAATGTCTTAAGCACAATTTCTACATAGCCAAGAAATTGGTTTCTTAAGGGACAACATTAATTGGCACAAAAAGAAGCCCTTTCAGACCCTGAGAGGCTAGTTTTCAAGAGGGTTGGAAGGCCAAAAACTCCATTTACACCAAGTCCTACATTGTTTGTACCTGGCAGCAGTTCAACACATCTTTCATCCAAAAATTCACCTTTTATTGACCAAGAGTCACCTTTTACATCTACTTCATTTCAAGAACCCAACTGTCAAGAACAGTCTTTAGAGTGTGTTTCTTTCTCAGTATCTGCTATAGTTATTCAACCTTAACCTATAACTACCTTGCCACCTATTCATACTCCATTTACTCCATAGTCAAGTTCTATATCTGCTAGTACTCAAGGTTTAATAAGTTCAGCAGAAAACATGGCAGCTCCTAAATTCTTGTTGAATAGGTATGCACCTATTCAGATGCCACAACAATTGAATCAAATGCCGCAAGAATACTTGAGGATTCTTCCTCGTTTCTCAGGGGAGGATGAAGAAACAATAGAGAAGCATATAGCAGTGTTTTGTAATTCTGCAGAAAATCTAAATCTTGAACACTTGGATGTTGTTTTAAGACTTTTTGTGCAATCCTTTGATGGAGAAGCAATAAAGTGGTATAAGGGATTCCTAATAATGATATTCCTACATGGGAAGAGATGGAGCGCATGTTCACCCAGATATGGGGAGAGAAAAGAGACCATGGGTATTCATTCACAAAGTTTAATGCTATTAAGAAGAAATCTGATGAAAGTGTTGTTGAGTTCATTAGAAGGTTCAATAAACTGTACAATAGTATTCTATTGGAGATTAAGCCCCCTCTTGCTGGTGCAAAAATAACTTTTGTAGGGGTTTTTGAATCAGATTTTGGATTCACATTGAGGAAGAGAAGATCCACGATCCTTGATTAGATCCAAATTGATGCCTTAGAAATAGAAGCAAATCTAGTGGCTGCAGGTAAAACACCAGAGACACAGCCTATCAAATATAAGGGAAATGCTAAAGTGGAATCCTCTCAAAGTCAAACACATAGAAAATTTTAGGGGCGAATGTTCGCCCTTTGGCGAAATTAAGGGGTTTTAAATTTTTAGTGGGCGAATATTTTGCATCATAGTACTTTTTTACAAATCACCTCAAATAGCCCACCTTTTATTAAGGGAGAGGGTAAAAAAGGTAAATTTAGCCCTTGAAATAGGAGTTAGAACCTTCCATTCGCCCATTTTCAAGAATAGGTTTTATTTAAGTGAATCCTATGGGCCAAATACCATATTTATAAAAGATGTATGGTGAATTAATAAAAATATAAATAAATGAAAAGTATGGTAAATTAATAAAACATTTTTTATATCTACTCCATAAAATGTCCTTTTATACTTACTCAAAAGGTATGCTAAATCAATAAAAATATAAATAAAATAGACGTATGGTAAATAAATAAAACCTTAGTCCATAACCCTCGTTCTATTTATGTAGGCTCAAGAAAGAGGTTTTATTTAAGTTAATCCTATGGGCCAAATACCATATTTGTAAGAGGTATGGTAAATTAATAAAAATACAAATAAATGAGACGTGTAGTAAACAAATAAAATATTTTTTTATATTTACTCCATAAGTCAAGTTATATTTACGAACACTCAAAAATGCGTTATATTTAGGTAAAACCTATGGGCAAAATAATATGGCACAAATACCATGGACTAGATTGTTATTAATACCATGCAAAAAAACATTATTAACCCTAATATTAGTATTAATAAAAATAAAAATGGCACATGGTATTGACCCATGGTATTCACCAAAATGGCACATGGTATTGACCCATGGTATTCACCTGAATGTAGCCTATTTAAATGGGGGAATTAAACCAGCATAGATCCATCTTTACTCTAGATCTACTAACCCCCGAGAGGTATCAAATATCATAATATGCAAACTAGCATAGAGTGAAAAAATATTTGATCCCTCTTAGGGCTAGATCAAGAGTAAAAATGGATGTTCTAATTTAATGTATGTTAAACATTTTAGCTTGGTTAAAATAAAAATCAACTATTAATTTTATTAATTTTTATAAATTACTAATAGTAATTTTAAGCTCCAGGTTTATGATAACCCATGGTAATACCAAGATCTTACAAGATTTTATAATTGAGTAAAATATTCGCCATGACTCGTGAGAGATTCGCCAAAAAATTATATATACATATTGTATTATTGATAAAATCGCCTTCCATTTTTCCTATATACCATGAAGATTCGCCCATTTATTATATTTATAAATTTAGGGGGTGTTCTTAAAATTTTCCCTGGTCAAACATTAGACGATATGAATAATGTAATTAGAAATTTGTCAAATAAATTAATTCATACTCTCCAATTCTAATTTAATTAATTTATGTTGTATTCTTTTGATTCAAATAAAGTCAAGTGTCTAGGGGTCATTAAAGATATGGTGGTGTCACTAGCCCAGATCCCAACTAGAATCTTGGTAATGAATGTAGTGGTAGTAGATATCCCTACTAGGTTTGGAATGTTGCTATCTATGTCATGGGGAGATAAATTGGGTGGTGTTTTGAAACTGGATTTTACTTATGTTGGCATACCAATTTTTGGTGGAGAAGAAAGGAGGTTGTATAGAAAAACAAGATTTGTAAAAAAATCATAAAAAACAGAGCAAGTAATTCACTTGTATATAGCCAAGACAAAGATGTCTTTTCTTACTTCATTCTGCATGACAATGCAAAGTTGACAGAAGATAACCAGAGGCAGCTTACCTCAGCCACTTTAAATAAAAAGTTGCAAACAGAAGGGGTGTGGAAGTGCTTCTTTGATGGAACCTATTCCAAGGAAGGAACAGGTGTTGGCTTCCTTTTAATTACACCCAAAGGTAATATGATCAATTTTTCTTTTAAATTGGAGTTCAAGGCAACAAATAATGTGGAAAAATATGAATCCTTGATCATTGCTCTGTAAATAGCAAAACAAATGGGATTCTAATCAATTTCTGTTTTTGGAGATTCATAGCTGCTTATAAAGCAAATAAAGAAACACTGTCAAACAAAACAGCTTAGGCTTAGGGGATACATAAATGAAATGGGGGATTTTGTTGAGAATTTCTTTGAGGCTTGCAGCATACAGTTCATTCCAAGAGATGGAAACAGATTGGCAGATTTTTTGGCTGTGGTTGCCAGTACTTTTAGGCCTCCCATAAATCCAAAGCTAAGATATGAGGTTGAAATGAGGCAAAGGCCTTTTGTTCCAGATAATATAAAACAATGCTAGTTTTTGAGGATGATCAGCAGATTAAGGAATTCTTGACTATGATTGAAGATTTTCAAGGCACAAATATTGATTAGGATGAAGATGAAATAACAAAAGGTGCAGAAGTAAGTGGTTTGAAAAATTCTATAGTTAATAAAAAATTATTCAATTGAAAGATAATATTCTGCCAAGGGGGCTTGTCCCTCTTGAAATACTTTTTAACTCCAATGATGTGGTTGTCAATTCAAATAAAATTCCACGGGATGAGCAAATACAATATCACAATATTGGAACCTGGGAGGAGCCCAGGTTAGTCAAATTATTTAATGGAGTTCCACTTAATTATAAGGAGAGATATATTAAGCTTTTCAAGGACTATATTGATGTTTTTTCATGGTCCTATGAGGATCTCAAAACATATGATGTAAGTATTATTCAACACAAAATTCCCTTGAAATAGGGGATTAAACCATTGAAGCAGAAACTGAGATAGACAAACCCTTTGCTTTTACCATTGATTGAGAAAGAAGTCAAAAAGCTACTTGATGGAAATATAATAGTTCCACTTAGGTACTCTGACTGGGTGGCCAATTTAGTGCCTGTGAGGAAGAAAAATGAAGAAATAAGGCTATGTGTGGACTTTAGAAATCTCAATAAAGCTTCCTTAAAAGATAATTATCCATTACCTAAAATAGATCATGTGTTGCAGAAGGTTTCAGGATCATTCAAAATGTCAATGCTGGATGGGTTCTCTGGGTATAACTAGGTGGATGTTGATAAAGAAGATCAGGAAAAGATTGCATTCACAACTCCTTGGGGAACCATTATGTATGCTCGGATTCCTTTTGGGTTGATGAATGCAGGTGCAACATTTCAGATGGCAATGGACATTGCATTTGTGGGAGATAAGTTTGTAGTGATATACTTGGATGACATCATTGTTTTCTCTAAGTCTAATGAGGAGCATCTAGACCATCTTAAAAATACTTTTGAGAAATGTAGAAAATTTGGGCTTTCCTTGAATCCTAAGAAGTCTATTTTTGCTCTAGAAGAGGGCAAATTGTTGGGGCACATTGTTTCTAGAGATGGAGTGAAGATAGATCCAACAATGGTGCAAGTTGTGTAGAAAATACCCCTGCCCAGGAGTAAGAAAGACATTCAAAAATTTCTGGGGAAAAATAAAATTTTTAAGGATATTTGTGTCCAATTATGCTGAAATTGTAAAAGAAATTACTAATATACTGAAGAAAGAAAATGAAGTGCATTGCACCAAGGAAGCCATAGAGTCATTATCTAGGATCAAAGAAGCATTCAAAGCAGTTCCAATTTTAATTAGCCTTGATTATCAAAAGCCTTTTCAAGTTTTTTCATTTGCATCACCTAATTCAATAATTGTTGTTTTGTTTCAAAAAAATGATGAAGAAAAGGAGCAACCAGTTTCTTTCTTTAGCAAGATTCTAAGAGATGTTGAACCAAAGTACAATATTCTTTAAAAATAGGTATATGCTCTGGTAAAATCCCTAAAGGCCTTAAGGAATTATGTGCTCACGGATCATTGCTTATGTGCTAAATGTTGCAGTAAAGGATGTCTTAGTCCAGAGTGATGTGGAAGGCAAAAGAGGGAAATGGATAGCCAAGATTCAAGAATATGACCTGGACATAAAGCCCACAAAGCTGGTGAAAGGGCAGGGATTAGCAAAGATGTTGACAGAGTCAAATTTTCAGGCATTGGGAATCAACTTTCTAACACTTACAAATGAGGAAATAATTGAAGATGGTTAAGAAAAACCAAATTCAAGTATGAAGATTAGATATAAGTTTTTATGTTCATAATGGTACAAGCACATAGTCCATTATTTATGTTTTCTCTCTTGTCCACAACCTTTTGATAGAACAAAATATAGAGCATTAAAGATCAAAGCACAACCATATGTGATTGTTGAGGGCAGATTGTATTGGAAGGATCCTTTGGGAATTTTATTGTTATGTTTAATAGAGGATGAATTTACATAAACCATTAAAGATTATCATGAGAAGTTATGTGGTGAACACTATAATTGTAAGGCTATTGCACATAAAATCCTTCGGGCAGGGTTTTATTGGCCCGCCCTATTTGGTGATACATATAAGTTTCTCAGAAGCTATCAAAAGTGTCATCTTTTTGCTAAGAAGAAGAGGTTAGCTCCCTTGCCTTTGATCCCATTCTTCATAGAAGAACCATTCAGACAATGGGGACTAGATTTTGTTGGAGAAATTAACCCACCTTCAAGTGGATAGCACAAGTGGGTTTCCATAGCTACTGATTATTTCACCAAGTAGAGAAGATAAGGGAAAACATGGGAAGTTTGATCCTCTCTGGTATGGCCCATTCAGAAATATAGAAGCAAGGGAAAATAATACATTCTTCCCGGAGAAACTTGATGGTGAATATTTAAAGCTACCTGTCAATGGGTGGTAACTCAAACATTACTTCCAGTTCTGAAGTGCAAGCATCCTGCCATTGTAGATATCGAAGTGAATTCATTGTACAAATTCCATAGAAGGCACTAATCTATGGTTCATAGTTCTTCTGTGGAAAAAGCATTATCCCCAGGTGGAGCCAGATGTTGTAGCATCCATTGTCATTTTAATTTTATTTTCAGTTTTATCGCAAAAATGAAAAAAAAAAATCAACTATTATGTTATAATGAAAATAAAAGGAAATGCAGAAATTTGAAAGAAATGAGTTATTTTATATTATTAATGGTTGTTGAACATTAGAAACCTGCGAGAAGATATGAGTTTTCTGCTTGGAAGCCTATAAATCTGAGGGTAATCGTGCGGTTAACAAGGGGGAGGTTTTCTCCAAAATAGGACGCGAGAAGTTATAAAATCGAGTTAAAAGCTCAGTTAATCAGGGTCATTCACCTCAAGAATGAAAATCTGATGGTAATTGTGTGGTTAACAAGGACGATGTTTAATTTAGAAAATCGACGTGATGGTTTATAGAATTTGGTTTAATTGGTTGAAGTCTGGATCAATCACATCCACTCATTAAGAAGGGACGAGATCTAACGGATGTTGCATCGAAAAGTGCTCAGGTTTTATTATAAATTTCAGACCTGATAAGTCTTTTAACTATAGTTTTGTTTCCTATCGGGTCCGTGGGGAAGGAAAAGGTATTTGGAAAAGGCGGATGTGATAAGATTATGAACCAAAGTCTAAATTCTTTTTAGTTTCATGGTAAGATATATTCTGCGTAAATCAACCAATTCCATTATTTTAGCATAATAACTAGAATCAGAGGTGGATGACCGAAACTCCAAAGGAACGGTGATTGGTCAGGTTTCTTTGTGTTTCCGCAAATCATAGCACTTCCGATATATATGTGGGCCATAAGGGTTTCTTTTGTTTCCACCAATCAAAACATTTCTGATACATATGTGGGCCCATAACCCACAACCACGCACATAATCTTGTAAAGATGCAATTTCGTTGTGTTAAAACAGTCTAGATATTATAAGAACAATTACATAGAAACTTCATCAATAGTCAAGCCACATATCTGAACAGTGAGCAACCATGATCAGTTATATTCTAATTTATTTTGCTTCCTGTTATTTTGTTTTCTTGAGAATGAGGTGACTTTTACCCCCAATGTAATTTTCTATAATGAGTTTTACTTTAGACAATGAGGAGATAGTTAAGCACTTTGACAGTTTTGGTGATTATCAACTGTCATGTGATGTATAAAAAGAAGAAAAATTGTAGAAAATGGGTTTGAAGTTTGAAGAACCTAGAGACTAGGCTACTGTATTTTTGATAAATTGTTGACTAATGAAAGAATCAGAAGTTTTCCACACATTGTTAGGTATGATTTTGTGACTTCTCTGTTATGTGTCATCATAGGTCTTGTTTTCTTGAAGTATAGTAATGAAGTTGCAGGTCTTTGTTGACTTATGTGAATGAAGTTAACATTCCTTAAAAGAGCGCTCCTATACTTAAAACCCTTACTTCTACATTTCTTCTAAGTTACAGATAATAGTTTCTATGTAAAGCAGCATATTGTCTCTAACTTTCCAAAGTGTTACAGATAATAGTTTCTGTGCAAAGCATTCTCCACTCAGCATTTATATTCAACAATCAAATGGAATTCAGAGACTTTCATATCACCTAAGTATTAAGGGTTAAGAACCAGGTCTTTCAAGTCCTTCGCTTGAAGATACATCATACAAATAAGTGAGAATAATAATAAACATTAATGTCTTAAGCACAATTTCTACACTTCCAAGAAATTGGTTTCTTAAGGAACAACAAGTCCAATGTGGTGATACCTCTAAATAAAAAAGATAATCAGGCTCCACACCCAGCAGTTTCCCACTTGAACACTGATTATTGAAACTCCACTGCTGCTTCATTTTCTAGACAATGACTCCAGTTTGGACCTTGTTGTTTCTCATCTTCTTCATAATACTTTTGTTAACATATATGTAGGATTCTAGCTAGTGTGTACCTTTTCTAACTTCAACTGTCCATCTTCTAACACTGACCGTATGAAATGGTACTTGAGCTGTATATGTTTAGTCTTGGAATGAAATGCAGAGTTCTTTTCAAGATGTATGGCACTCTAGCTGTCACTGTATAACTTTCCCAACTCCTGCTTCTTACCCAATTCATCCAAAAACCTTTGTAACAAAATCATTTCCTTACTAGCCTTTCTAGAGGCAACATAGTCTACTTCAGTCGTTGAGAGTTCAACAACAATTTACAGTTATGAAACCCAACTGACAGATGTTCCACCTACAGTAAACACATACCCTATTGTGCTCCTCCTGTTATCTCTATCATCTGCGATATCTGCATCAACATATCCCTATAAATATATGTTTGAACCACCAAATCATAATGCTTGATTTATGGTACCTCTCAAATTACCGAGAATCCGCTTCACCGCCATCCAATGTTCTTTTCCTAGATTCTTCATGTACCTGCTTACAACTCTCATTACATGTACAATATCAGGCCTTGTGCACACCATTGCATACATTAAGCTTCCAACTGTTGATGCATATGGAACTTTAGACATATAAGTAATTTCCTCCTAGGTCTTGGGACACACCTCCTTACTTATTTTGAAATGGCTAGCCAAAGGTATCTTAACTAGTTTTCCATTCTGCATATTAAATATTTTCAACATCTTTTCTATGTAGTCACTCTAAGACAATGTTAATTTTTTATTCTTCCTATATTTAGTTATTTTCATACCAAGGATTTGTTTTGCAGCACCCAAATCCTTCATTGCAAATGAGTTTGCCAAATTTATTTTGAGCACATTGATTTCTTGCATGTTAGAACCTATAACAAGCATGTCATCTACATACAATAACAATATAATATAGCTGTCATCATTTTGTCTTTTGAGATAAACACAATGATCATAGTGACATTTAGTATAACCTTGTTCAGACATAAATCTATCAAATTTTAGATACCACTGCCTTGGAGCCTGTTTTAAGCTATACAAGCTCTTTTTTAACCTACACACTAGTTTTTCCTTCCCTTTTACCTCATATCCTTGTGGTTGTTGCATATATATCTCTTCCTCCAAATACCCATGGAGAAAGGTTGTCTTTACATCTAACTTCTTAAGATACAAATCTTCAGCTGCTACTAGACTTAAAATAGTTCTGATTGAAGTCATTTTAACAATAGGAAAAAATATCTCATGAAAGTTTATACCCTTTTTCTGTGCAAACCCCTTCACCACAAGTCTAGCTTTATACCCTTTTCTACCTCCATCTTCTTCCTTCAACCTGTAAACCCATTTATTCTGCAATTTTGTTTTACTTACAGACAACCTAAGTAAGTCCCAAGTCTGGTTATGTAAGGAGTCCATCTCTTCCTCATGGCTTGCTCACACTTCTTCCTGGTTTCTACCTGCACTGCCTCTTCATAACATTCTGGTTGACCATAATCAATCAAAAATACATAATATAATAAAGGAGAGTATCATTCAAGGGGTCTACTTAAACTGGTAGATCTTATAACACCACATTTAGGTGATTGAGGTGCTTGTTGCTGTTGTGGTTGCAAATGTTGTTGTTCTCTCTATTGATCATTATGATTTTCAGGCACCTTCACTTTTTCTGTGATCTCATCAAACACTGTGTATTCTCTGTTTTCTTTTTCATGTTTCTTTTCCTTCATTTGATCTTTATACAAAGCATTTTCATTGAATATGACATCTCTGCTCTTAATGATTTTGTGTTTTTCATAATCATAAAATCGATAACCAAAATCATTAACACCATATCCAATAAAGGTACATTTCTTTGATTTTACCTCAAGCTTTGTTCTATTTTCTTTATTAATGTGGACAAAGGCTTCACAACCAAAAGTCTTTAAAAAAAAGTAGTTTACATTTTTATCTGTCCATGCCTCCTCTGAAATACCACCATCCAAGGAACTTGAAGGCTCTCTGTTTATTAGATAAACATCAATATATACAACATCTACCCAAAATTGTAAAGGAAATTCTGCATGCAATCTCATGCACTTTTCACGCTCCATGATTATCCTGTTCATCCTTTTTGACACACCATTTTCTTGTGGTGTTCCTGGAACTGTCTTCTCTCTACGAATTCCATTACCTGAACAGTACCTATCAAACTCTTTGCTGCAATATTCACCTCCATTATCTGATCTAAGACACTTCAACCTTTATCATGTCTCATTTTCAACTAAAGCTTTCCATTTCTTGAAAGTATCAAATACATCAGATTTATTTCAAATATAATAAATCCAGGTTTTAAAGTTGCATCATCAATAAAAGTAATATAATAATGAGAGCCACCAAGAGATGATATCTAAAAAGGTCCGTGTACATCTGTATGCACAAACTCTAATTTTCTATCTTCTTTTCTTTTCCAACTCTAAGGAATCTGACTTTCTTTTGTTTTTCATAAACACAATTTTCACATAATTTTAAATCGACATGCTTCAAACCTCGAAAATAATTTCTTGAGTGAAGAATCTACATCCCCTTCTCGCTCATGTGCCCGATCCTATGATGCTAAAATGTCGTATCTTCTCATGTAGAGGTTAAATCATTAATAGAAATAGAAATACCATTTCATAAATACAATGTACCAACCTTTTCTCTTTTTCTTATTATCAGGGCTCCTTTAGTGACCTTCGAGGTTTTATCTATGAAGAACTTCTGTGCAGCAGAAGGGATTAAACGAGAGTTGAAGACACCCCATAACCCTCAACAAAATGGGGTTGCCAAGAGAAAGAACAAAACCATAGTAGGGACAGCAAGGGCGATGTTGCATGATCAAGGCCTACCACTACACATGTGGATTGAGGCATGTAACACAATGTTTTATGTTCTAAACCATATCCCACATCAGATACTTGAGATGAAGACATCAGAGGAGGCTTATTCTGGTAAGAGGCCAGATGTTGGTCGCTTTAGGATTTTTGGGTCATCGGTTTATTTCCATGTGACCAAAGATGCACGGAAGAAGCTTGAGCCAAAAACAGAGTTAGGTATCTTTTTGGGGTACACTAATACACCCCACAACTATCAGGTGTACATGCCGACCATTCGAATGATATTCGTTTGCAAGGATATCAGGTTTGATGAGGAGAAGGCCATGTGAGTATCCCTTGAGATGGAGCTTGAGCTACATGCAGATGAGGAGCTTTTAACTCCGAAGGTTGAGGGGCCTCAGATTGATGTGGAGCAGCCACATGTAGAGGTTCAAATAGGGAAGACATCCACTCAGGGAAAGTCTTCCAAAGAGGGAAGAAAGCGCACTAGAGAGGCTTACAGATTGTTGGATGATGCACGGGAGAATGTGGGAGCACCCTCTTCTCAGTGTAGATAGAGGAGGTAACTAGAGATTTACACTTGATACATGGCACTTATGGGTGCATGTGCTATGACAGAGCCATATTCCTTCTAGGAATCAATGCAATAGCTGGTTTGGGTTGATACGATGGTGGAGGAGTATGACTCCATAGTTTGAAACAATGTTTGGGATGTGGTCCCGAGACTAGAGGACAAATTATTTATGAGCTCCAATTGGATTTACAAGGTAAAGCAAGTTCCAGATGGTAGTGTGAAGAAGCATAACGCTAGATTTGTGGCCCATGGCTTTTCACAGGTAGCGGGGATTGACTATGATGAGACCTTTTCTCCTGTTACAAGGTACTATCAATCAGATCTATTTTGGCACTATTAGCACAGATGGTTTGGAAGATCCATCAGATGGATGTGAAGACTTCTTTCCTCAATGACATGACTGAGGAAGAGGTTTACATAGAGTAGCCGAGAGGTTTTAAAACCATGGACCGTGAGTCGCATGTGTGCCGACTCAAGAGAGCGTTGTATGGGCTGAACCAAGCACCCCGTGCTTGGTACACCTGTATAGATAGCTACATCATTGGGTTGGGCTTCACGAAGAGTGAACCGGATGTGAATCTATATCACATAGTGGTTGAAGGTAAGTTGTTGATCATTATACTTTATGTAGATGATCTCATACTGATAGGCGATGAGAAGCTCATCAAGTATTGCAAGGATGACCTTGCAAGAGAGTTTGAGATGAAGGACATGGGGATAATGCATTACTTTCTTGGTATGGAGGTATGGCAAGGAGAGGGGGATTTGTTTGTATATCAAGGCAAGTATACCAACAAGATACTCAAGAGATTTTGAATGGAGAGTGGTAAACCCATGGAGACTCCTCTAACTGGTAATTGGAGGAAGGACGATGCTACTTGAGGAGAAGTAGTCGAAGCTATTGTTTACAGGTAGCTTGTGGGTTCACTCATGTACTTGGTGAACACACAACCAAATGTATGATATGCATTTAACCATCTTAATCAAGTGATAGTTAAGCCTACCAAGTTGTATTAGAAGGTGATAAAGCATGTATTGAGATACCTCAGAGGCACTACTCAGTTTGGGTTATGGTAGATACAGACAGAGCGAGTGAAGCTTCATGGCTTCACCGATGTAGATTGGAAAGTGAGTCCATCTGACAGGAAGAGAAAATGAGGAGGGATCTTCAGTATTAGGTCAGTGACAGTTTCTTGAACAGTAGGAAACAGAGATCGGTTGCACTCAGTTCAGAAGAGGCAGAGTACATGGCTGAAAGTCGGGTAGCATGTGAGGCTCTCTGGATGAGGAAGATCTGGTTAGTTTATTTTGGTCAAAATATGGATCTGATAGTGATTTATTGTGATATTCAGAGTTGTATCAAACTCTCTAAAAATCAGGTTTTTCATTATCGGCCTAAGCATATTGATATCTAGTATCATCATCTCAGAGATTATGTATTGAGGCGGATAATGTTGTTAGATTACATTCCCACGGAGGAGAAAGATGTTGACATCTTGAAAAAGGCATTGCCAAGATGTAAATTCGAGTTTCACAAAGACAGGATCAGGATAGCTGATAATCCCTTTCTTGTTGAGAGGAGTGTTGACAAATGGCAATAAGAAATTCCAGTTGAATTAGTCCTTGAATTAAATATGAATTCTATGCTTGTAGCAACTTAAAATTAATTAATTAAGTTTATTAAATTTACTTAACTTAGGGAATTTGAGTTGGAAGTATTTATGTCATCATGTGCATGTTCTCCCTGCTTTGTAGAAGTCCATTGTGATTTAACTGTGAGTTGTAAAATAGACGACTCAGTTTCATGAGTCATTTTAGTTAAATTAGTTCTCAAACTGATTGAGAGAACTAATAGTGAGTTAACAGTCAGTGTTGACACTAATGAACTCCATCAGTGCTACTCTAGTTAACTGAATATGTACTCACCAGAAACTCATGCATGTCGATTCTGAGAAAGGCCTAGTTGAGACTAGAGTGTGGGGATAATGTACTATTTGTTTTAGATTTTTCTGAGTTTCACTGATAGTGCATGCATTTAGGAACTGATCCTTGACAGATTGCGCTATTTTTAGAGGCTTTATTTAGCTTTAAATACAAGCTATCCTCCATAGGAATTACTCATTGGAATAGAAACTTGGAGATCTTGTGAATTGGCTAATATTTGGCCTTCAACTTGCTTATGAGTTGGAGATTGAATTTACTGAGTGCTGGGATTTTTCTAGAGAGAACAAGCATTGTAATTTCATCTTGATTTTCTGGATTAACACAAAACAAATAGTGGGGTTTTGAGTTGTGGTTTTCCCCAAGTATTTATTGTGTTATGTGCCTTTGATTCTCTTCCTCTATTGATTATTGTTTGATCGATGTTTATGGGTTTCCACTGTAAAGAGTAGAAGTAGATTCTTATCTCATGCTTTAGCAAATTTCGTTAGCTTGTGAATGTACAGGATTTTCTACAAAGATGGTCAACGTGGTCAATAGTTGAATGATGTCTCCTATACTCATCTTGGCCTTTATTTTTTTTACCATGGCTTTCAAGCCATAGGCTAATCTTATTTTTCCAAATAACTTTGTACATGTTGACTAAAATGTAGTTGATTATAATAATTCTATTATTAGAGGAATATTAATTTATAAATTGCTATACTAACTATTCTCACTTTAGATCCCAAAAATATGTTAATAATTGTTAGATTAATATTCTATTTCAGGACACGTAAAAATATGTTATTTAATTTTTTAATTTCAAAACTATAAAAAATAAAGTAAAATTAATTTTAGTAAGGATATATATGTAATTTTTTAAATTTTATTTTTCAAAATATTTTCTCTTGATGAGGATGTTATGTTAGATGGGACAAGGCCTGGGATGTCATGCCCACCACCCTCAAGTTTTCAATCCTCCATTTAATGTCTATGGTACATGGCGTGAGCTTCACATGCACAAGCATACAAATAAAATATTGGCTTGGTTATTTTGTTATGGCATGGAGAGTTTGAAGTTTCACACAGGAAGAGAGTTCGAGAGATGAGAGTAAGACCTCGAGCTCTTGGAGTATATTTTATGTGAAAGGGAAGAAGAGTATTTCCCTGGTGTGGAAGTTTCTAGTGTTTCATTTAAGATGGGAAGTAGTTTTGGAGCTCATCACCTTTTGTTGTGCGAAGGTGGTGGTGGCTTGTGTATGTGGGTATCACTAGACAATGGAGCTTGTAATTCCTCATTTTGGGATGGAGTGCTCAACTTGTAAGTCTATTTGTTTTGTTCTTGTCCTTTTTCAAGTCTGGTTAATAGGTTGTTTGGGCCTTTATGGTTAATTGGTTCTAGAAGTGTGTATATCTCAACTGTAGATTATCTTTTTTTTGCTAAAGCAAGAGTTGTTCCTTCTATTCAGTTCAACCATAAAAGAAAAATACATATATTACAACTAGCCCAATGGACCTAAGGGACATAGCTTTAATTCTGGATTTTATACATCATATGGTTTATATCAACATTCAAGAAGTCCTGATGATGGATCCCTGTTGGGATTTGAAATGTTGATGAAAAATGATTTTTACTGTGGGTTCTCTGGTAACTAAGTCAATAGGTTTAATTGTCCACTCAGGGCTGAGGGCACTGAGCCAAAGGCATAACAAATGGGCCAAGGGCCCAAAAACCTGACTACGAGAACTTCAAAAAATAAACAGAAGCCTGGACCTTCCTATCCGTCTCTAGAGATCTAACGGATGAGGCACATATCAAAGCAAAAAAAGGTATATTATTTGATTCTTAAAATGGACCCGATGAGGAAATAGAAGCCAACTTATACGAATTTTGGATCTGAATTGGGGAATAAACTTCGCACAAGTAATCCACCTGAAATTCACAGATTCCAACCTTGAGGCTAGACAAGCATGAATGATAACTTTGTATCCGGACCCGAAATCCAATACCACCATAATTTAGGTTCAGTTTAGGTCCAACTAGCGAGGTAACCACCTTGCAAATTGCCTCATGAAATTCCTAGGATAGCCACTAATCTGCTTAATTACAAGTACGTTAAGGCAAAACCCGATAGAGCTAAATCATCAGTAGAGAATTCAGTTTTCATAGAGAGTGTAGGGTGTGAATTACAAGTTCCCTTCCATAGCCCCGATAACCATGCACTACATCACTATAGAAGACCAAAATTTCCCTGCCACCTCTTGTCAACATACTTTTAGTTTTCCCTACTTTAATAGAGCTCCCTCTCCTCATACATCTGCTTGAGACATTCTTCCCTCAATCTTCCTTGGGGTATATCTATCCAATCATAAATTTTATTACTTTTCGTCTAACGCACACTGTCATTGGCAAGTAAGTCTACTACTTTGTTGGAAAAACAAGGCACATGAGTAAAACTTATAGTTCTCATGTTCTTCAGGTGAGAATGGATTTGTTGATAAGCTTGAATAAGCCGCCAATGTTTTGAGACTTTATCTAGAGCAGAACCATAGCAAATTCTCTTAACCAAATCAATAATTAATTTGGAGTCAGCTTCAATTATGGTATTTTGGAGATTTGAGTTCTTCAAGATTTCTAGACTTTTCTCAAGGGCCATAAGCTCTGCCATATTGTTAGTGGCTTTGCCCAAATGGCTATGAAAGAGGGTTTCTATGTAACCATGTTCATCTCTTAACACTCCTCCATAACCCGCCATACCCGGGTTTCCTTTAGAGGCCCCATCAATATTGCATTTTAAGAATCCTTAAGGGGGAGGTTGCTAGAAATCCTTATCATAAATTATATGACTTACCTTCCTATTTTTACCCTGTGGGGTAAGCCCCTAAAGACCCATCTGCAGAAGAATCTCTACATCCTTATCCTTAGGTTTTTCATCAGGGGAATTTTAATGATGGTCCCTACTGTCTCCTTGAGCTATCTTAATATCTGAGCCATGATGTCCTGGGGAGAATCTTTCTTGTTCTTGAAAATTTTGTTGTTGTGTTATTTATAGACATCCCATATCAGAAAGCCTAGACTTAAAGCCCAAGCTTTGTTGATTGTTTCATTTTCAGATAAATTTCTCCTCCACTTCGTCAAAGTGCTGGTTATGCTGCCCAAGTCCCTATCTATTTGTTTGAATATTGAAGCAACTTCAATCCACAAGGTGGAAGTGAATGAGCAGATGTTGAGTAGGTGGTCTATGGTTTCTTCTTGTGATTCACATAGTTGGCATCTTGATGGACCATAAACCCCTCTTTTCCTGAGATTCTCCTAGGTTAAAAAAATTTTATGTAGCACTAACCACGTGAACAATTTGATTTTCATCCATATTTGGTTTTGCCATAGGTTTTTCCATACCCCATCAGGGTTTGGGAAGTCAAGTCCTAAGGCTTTATGTTTGGCCTCTTTGAGGTTAAAGTTACCTTCATTATTATTGCCCCATCTCAGCTAGTCTGAATCTGCTAAAGTCAAAATCTTTCTTTGCTCCAAGATGTCCATTAAAGCTTCTACTTGTGCCTTTAACAGGGAGTCCTCACTATAAACCTGTTTCTTCCATGGTCTCAATTTGTCTTCCCTTCCTTTCAAAACCCATAAGTCTTTTACCTTGTGTAACCCCTTGTTATCAGTATCGTTCTTGAGATTGGTGAATTCCTCTGTGAACAGTTTAGGTTCCTGTTGCCAGTTATCTTCCCAGAACCAAGCCAGGTTTCCATCTCTGATTTCCCAGAAATTGTGTTTCTGCACAATTGCTCTATTTTCCCAAGCGTTGTTCCATATGTCGGAGCTTTTGATGAGCCCACACATTCTAATGTGGTCCTTGTATTGCCAATTGATTGCATATTTCTGTTTCCAAATTTGTGCCCAAGGGGAAGCCGAATCTTTTAGCCATCTCCACCATAGCTTAGCCCCCGGAACTCTATTTAGCATTTCTGGGTTGTCCAGCCCCAAAGCACCATAGGTTTTGGGTTTACAAATGTTTTCCTATGCCACCAAGGCCCATTTTCTTTTTTCCTCCCATTTACCCCAAAGAAAGTCTCTTTGGACATTTTTGCATTGCTACATGATTTCTCTGGGAGCTGGAAGGGCTGAAAACATAAAAATGGGGATAGTTTATAGGACAACTTTTGTGAGCACTAGCCTTCTAGCTAATTTCAAAGCCCTATTAGTCCAGTTCCAAACTTTGTCTTGTAGCTTATTGGTCACCTGTTCCCAAACTATCTTTCTCAAGGGTTTGTCTGTTAGTGGTACTCCCAAATATTTGGAAGGTAACAAATCTCTTTGAAATCCTAAAATTCTAGATATGTTCTTCTGAATAGCATTGTCAATATTAAAAAAGAAAATCTTAGATTTGGTAAGGCTTACCTCAGTGCCTGCAGCCAATGCAAAGACTTTCAAGATATCTTTGAATGCTAGAGATTCCTTCACCGTAGGTATACCCTACATCATGGTATCGTCCACAATTGTTGATGTGTTAAAGCATCTCCACTCATGGTGACTTTGAGACCTTGAATTCTGCCTTCTGCTTTGGCTACACTGATATCTTTGCAAGCCCTTCCATCATGAGAATAAAGAGGAATGGTGAGAGTGGATCCCCTTATCTGAGACCTCTATAAGGGATAAAGGATTTGGAAGGCGAGCCATTTACCAGAATCAAAAAACTCGAGGTAGTTACTAGGACCATAACACATCGTACCGAGTTATGGTCAAAGACATAGGCTATAAGAACACTTCTAATGTAAGTCAAGCTTTGCTTATCATAAGCCTTTTCTAGGTCAAGTTGCATGATCATACATGCCTGCCTCTTGCTTTTAAGTGAGTGAACCACCTCGTGAGCTTGAATGATGTTGTCGAGAATTTGTCTGCCTTCCACATACGTAATTTGTTCCATAGAAACAAGAGTCGGAAGAAGGGGCTTCAGCCTGTTGGCTATTATTTTGGAAATAATCCTATACACCACATTGCATAATGCTATTGGTTTGAATACGTCTAGTGTCATAGCATTATCCTTCTTGGGAATCAAGGATATGAACGAGGTATTGAGGACCTTCAATACAGTTCTAGGTTTCCTTGAATCCTCCACCACATCAAGAATATCCTTCTTGAATATACCCCAACATGCTTTGAAGAATTCAACATTGAATCCATCTGGACCTAGCGCCTTCCCATTTTCCATCTCTTTGATAACTTCACTGACCTCTTCTTCATTCATAGGCCTGCTTAGATTCTAATTATCCTCCTTTTTCACAAGCTTCAGAATGTGCTTTGTGATTTCCTTGATGAACTGTGATCTCTCTAAGAGAGGCTCCTCAACAATGCCTTGGTAGTATTGAACTAGTGCTGCATCTATTTCTTTGTGGGTGTTGAGTTGTTTTCCTTGACCATCTTTGATGATTGAGATTATACTATGAGACCTATGATCCATAGTAGATTCGTGAAAGAACCTTGTGTTCCTTTCTCCTTCTTTTAACCATTGTACCCTTGATTTCTATTTCCAGAATATCTCCTCTTGCACACATAATTCTTCCCATTCCTTTTGAAGGTGTTCTGCTTATGTCTTCCTTCCCTTGTTGAAGCCATCTATAATGAGGATCCGGTTGATCTCATGAAGCTTCCGTTCAACAACTTTTTTGGTTTCAAAAATATTGCCAAACTCATTCTTATTCCAATATTTAAGCTTATATTTGATGTATTTCAATCTTTTATGTAGGAGGAACATTTTAGTGCCCTGAACATGCATATCCTCTATCCACCATGTTTCAATATTGCTGATAAAGTCCAGATGGGTAAGCTAGATGTTTTCAAACATGAAAGGTTTGTTTCTTGGAGTTCCTATAAAGGATGCTTCAAGTTGAATAGGCCAACGATCTAAACGGCCAAAAGGAAGTATCCTCACTGACAGGTCAATACCTGTAAGGATAAGGTCCTCCGAGATGATAAATCTGTCAAGTTTTGAAGCCACCTAGCACTTTCCTCCCCTTTTATTATTCTAGGTAAATATACCATTACTTGTTTCTATGTCAGCTAGCCTCATATTTTTTTTTAAATTTTGAAATTCTATGGAATCTCTGCCTAGAGATATAATTACACCCTTTTTTTTCCGAAACGGATCTGATCATGTTAAAGTCCCCTCCCAAAATCCAAGGAATGCCCATATGTCTGTTTCTTACATCTTCAAGTGAGGTAGGAAGCCTAAGTTTGTCCTTAGGCTTCTATGGACCATAAACATTTGTGATTAAGTAGACATTCTTGTCCCCCAACGATTGAATAACCATTGAGAGGTAGTTTCTTGATGCTTCAACATCAAGGACTCCCATTTTTAGAGGGTTCTAGAGTGTGAGAATTCCTCCTACTATTTTATCTGCTTTCACTTCTAGATATTCATATTTAATCCACCATTTGCTGTGTATTTCCCTTATCTTTCCAATTGAACATTTTGTTTCCTTGATGAAAATCATGTCTAGTTTTTCCTCTTTCATTCTATTGCTAAGATTTTTTTATTTCATTTTATTTTCTAGACCCCTGATATTCCATGTTGTAAGCTTGATTGAGAAAGATTTGTAAATGAGTAGATGGTTAGGTCTTTCATCTTACCAGAGTCAATCATGAGTTTTCCACACTGTAGTAGCAGCTCATTCTGTTGTTTCCTGCATCTTTTCTTGCCTAGGTTCCTAGGAGCTAATCCCGGTGCTGCCTTCATTATTTTCACTCCTTCATTGTTCTGACTCTCATCTCTTCTTTTGACTCTCGAACCTTTCACCTGAGTTCTCCATAGGAATAGTTGTTGCACCCTATTAAATTCCTCTTGTGGTAGTGAATCCATTCCTTTGGTGGTTCCTTGCTCCTGAAAACTTTCTAGATCTATATGCTCCCTTTCGATAATATCTTGCAATTCATGGTCCTCTGTTCCCACCTCTCTATGGGTCATCTGTTGGTCTGTATCTAGTTCCAAAGTGTTTAGCAGATCCTCCTTTTGTTGATTGTTTTCCTGTGTGTCCTCCATGCTATCTTATTTTTCCTTCTCTCTAGGGTTGTCCTCTAGAGTCTGGTTTGCTTTATTTTGCTCCTCTTTTTCTTCTAATACCTTGTACCTATTTTGATTCATTCGCTTTTCCTCATTGGGTTTTTTTTTATACCTTCTTACTCCTTTACCTTTGTTTCCCATTTTGTTAAAGCCTTCAGTATCTTTCTCTAAGATAGCTTTAGTTCTATTTTCCATTCTGTTTAAGGGGCAATCTCTATATAGATGCCCATGTTCATGACATTTTCAGCATCTGAAAGGCATATGCTCATAGTCCACCACTTGCATCCATTCTTCATCAAAACCTTCCAGAATTACTTCATCTGGTAATGCTCCAGAGAGGTCCATCTCTACACATATGCGGGCAAAGGAGCTATACTTCCCCCGCATAGTGGCCTATGATATTTTCACAAAATTCCCAAGTTTATTTCCTATTACTTTTAATGATTTCAGTTGCCAATAATGCAGTGGTAGGGAGTAGAGCCTAACCCACACCAGGACTGATGTGAATGCTTCATGCTCTGGAACAAAATTCATTACCCAAGGCCGCATATAGAGGCCTGCAGCTGCATAGAAGTATGTCCATCCTTCAAACACTTTGTCTTTATCCTCAATGTTTGTAAAAACTATAGTGAAGAAACCCTTGGATCCAAGGTGAAGCTCTATATCCCCCTTAGGTTTCCAATGATTCTTCATCCATGTCTGTAAAGCCTTCTCTGTAGGCCATAACCCCATGAATTTATAAATTACTACATAGTTCGCCATATGTTCCCAATGTGCTTGTATTGCTGGATCACTTAACACCACTCTGGGTGTGATGGTTGCCTTAGGTTTGCAAGGACCAGTCCGCTTTCTGGTATCAACATTCTGGTTGTCTCCCTCTATGCTTTTCTTTACTAGCTCCTTCCTGCATATTTTCTTGCCCCTCAGTGCCTCTGTTCGTCTACTTCCTTTCTCTGTAAACCTCTTCTTCAGCTTCTAGAGGTTTCTTGAATCTGTATGATACTGCCTGACTGTAGGAGGGAGTGGTACTCCCCCCATCTTACCTCTCCATGGTACCCAACACTGCTCTTCTGCTTCAAATCCTAGCGCTACCCCTCTCAACTATAGATTATCAATTGCACTTGGAAGTCATTTTTTTCTCTTGTTATCTTGGGTTATTACATGTTTGGGTTTATGTAAGCATGGTTGTATCATTGGTGGCCTCTATTGGAAAGGAAGGAAATTTTTTTATGGGAAGCGTGATTTGCTTGTCGAGTTCAGTTTTGTGAGAGTTGTTTGAAGTAGGTCTTAGTTTTTTGGGCCATGGTAGGTTTGTTATCTTGGGTTGGGTTTTGATTTGTTCAACGATGGAGGAAATTAAGCCAGTGGTTGAATTTGCGTCGCCTTTTCGTTGCTTAGGTAGATTTTTGTCAAAATTTAGTCACTTTATCTCGGGCTATTTTGATGAGCTTGTGTGTTGGCGTCCAGACTTGGTCAAGATGGATTGGGTTTGATATGGTTTTCCTTTTGCAGGTGGGGGAAATCACCATAGGGATCCATTTCAGTCCCTTCATGCCTCAAATATGACGTCGAGGTAGAGGCAGAGAAACATAAGGGGTGGTGGCGGCACTTCACAATGAGTACAAAGGGGGGCAAGGTTATTTTACGATGACTCTGTGGCGACATATTTCAACTTGATTCCTCCATAAATGATCCAATATATAATGGATTTAGAGATAAAGGTTGGGGAGGAGAGGAAGTCGATATCTGACTCATAATTTGTAGAAGACTTGGCTGGGTGGGTGCCAAACCCTGGACACACCAGAGGTAGAATGAAATAGTACCTAAACTCAGTTCGTCTTCATTGGTAAATGAATATGTTGCTAGGTTTACAACTAAGAGATAAACATGTCGAAAAATACAACATCTTCACCTCCCTGGAAGATTTTAAAAGGATGTCGAGGAATTTTCATTTCTATGTGGATTGAATTGATGTTCACATTATGCACATGGAGAGACAGGTCCCTTGTGAGTCATATGGAGGAGAAACTAGAGATCCTCATTCAAGTGCTCTTGCTCTGGAAAATTTGTCCTCGTTTGATGGAGAGAAGTGAAATTAGATGGTGGATGATGGTTCTAGACTCCCTCCTTAGTCACTTATTTTTTTGTCTATGGTTGGCCCTGTGTTAGTATTTATTTCTTGGGATTATGGTAGCATATCAAAGTCACAGCCACGTGTTTCAGTTTGGTTATGGTATTTTTCCAGATAATGGTGCTTCTTGGTTGTTGAGCAATATTATGTTACGTGGGTTCTCATAGTGGAGGGACATGGAACTAGGGGTCTACTATTTTTTGGGTTGACGAAGGGATTTTCATTTCAATGGTGGCATGGTGGTAATGATTCCATTGAGGTCATTTCCTTGTCTCTTTGAGGTGGGAAATTATACATGAGCAAGAAGCATTTCAGTTGGTGTTTTCCATGGTGTTATGGGCATGGCCTAAATATGAGTTACAATGTTTTCCTATCTGGAAGGTTTTTTAGTCTTGAGAAGGTTGAAAGATATAATTTCGTATGTATGTAATCAGTTTAGGTTGGTGTAAGTGGAGATGTGTTCCCTAGAACTTCCTCTATGTGCAAAAGACTTTCTATGTATCAGAGTTTTCTTGATTAATACAAAGTTCTTAAATTCAAAAAAAAAATCCAAAATATTTTAATGTTATTTGATAAAAAAAATGGTTGTGCAGGAAAAATTGAAAAATATGTAATTTTCTCACACTTTCGTTCAAGCATCATTGCCACTTTATCATTATAAAAGAAAACTAAAATTGCTCAATTATTTTGCAAAATACATATAATTTTTGGTTATTAATGTCAAATGAAGTGAAACATATTAAGGTTACTTAATTGGGTATGAGGAATTTATATTTTCAATAAAATTAATGACTGAGATTGGAAGCCAATGTATTATTTTTGGTCTAATTCATGATCCAATGAATAATATGAAAAAAAATTCAATCATTTTTAGTTTCTTATCTCTCATCTATTTTTAGTTTATTAAAAAATCATTTGTAAATGTGGCTTAGTAAAAAACAAGATATTCTCATAAGAAAATTAATGAAAATCACAGATGCAAAAATAGTTGAAAAAAAGTTTCGAAATAAAGAAACACCAGCACTCACAAAAATTTGAGTAGAACTTAAAATGAAAGACTTGAAAAATGAAAAAGAAAAAAAACAAATTACTCTGGCACACTAAAGGGGGTTTTGAAATTCCAAGCTTCATATCAACATTGTGTCTTATTAACTATGATAAATTCAATCCAAAATACATAGAATTTTTTGGTGATTATTGCCAAATAAACATCGCGAGGGTATCGAACAGTGGATTCAATCACTTGTAAAAGGAGTACTCTATCCAGGCGGAGGAATAGCCCAAATTGTCTACCCGCCGGGAAAGAATATGTTCCCAGTGCTGGATAACGGTAAGGGCAATGGTTAGTTGGAGAATGTGCTTCGGGCAGCATGGGGATGATCACCGACATGGCTAATTAATTATGTACCTTTTTTGTAGTCCGTAGTTACTCCCAACACAAATCGTGAACCCGCGCCATTCAATGATTTGAATTTCACATCATTCAGTGATTTGAATTTGGAATATGAATTCATTTCCCGTGCCAGTTTCATTCTCATCCCCAACCATTATCTGATGATTGGATCAAGTTTGGGTTGTCATCTCCTTGCATTGATTTTTCACAGTTATCCGATGAATACGAAAAGATCCTTTTGAGTAATGGGTAGTGGGCTTTGCTTGCAGGTGGAGGAAACATCATAGCATCAAGTGTTGATTATGCTAGAGTTGTAGAAAATCTAATATAAAGTATGTAATTGTTTAGAGCTTCCCTACCATCCCATACATCAGATGTCTCTAATTGACGCTAAAGAAGTGGAAACTCCATTTAAAGGGAAAAAAAGAAGAATCATGATAATTGTATACATAAACCAGGTGCATTTTCACAAAGCTTCATATTTATTTACTTAAGAGTCAATAGATTGAAAGATGATTTATCAGAGGATATGTGTAATTTCAACAAGTGAATTACTAAGGCTCTGTCAGTCGAGTTGCCCAGAGCATCTCTTCACAGACAAGATCATACCCGAGTGTTCGCAGGGCACTATTCTCACCTCTGCAGTTTGTTTGAAAGGGTCAGGAATCATAACAACAGGTATAAAACCTCTTGTTGTCTATTTCTTGAATTAGAAAATGCGATGCTTTAGTTAGAAAGTTGTAATGTATTCTATTGGCTAAGAAGGAGCAGAAGGCCATAAAGGATCATCAAGAGGTGAAACAATTACTAGACGCACTAGAGAAATGTGTGGCACATTTTGATGAAGGGATTGTCGCAGTGGATAGTAAAATCAAGAAATTGTATAATGCTCTTATTAGAATTTTCTATACAAAATGTTGTGTTCTTCAAATGTTAGTATCCAATGTCAGTTTTATAATTATAGTTGAGTTGTTGTTGGCTCTTGCAATGAATTAGTGCAGACACATGAAATAAAATACAGAGGCGAACTATTACGACAAGAAGAAATCTCTGTTCAATAGCGCTTTACAGATTCGACATGGAGTTTTACACAATGCGAAAAAGATAAATTGCTTTTAGTTTCATTCATATATAGAAAATTGCTAGCCCAATACATTACACACTTGGCTTTGATATATAGCCACCTGGAGTCTTTATTTGAGCAGCAATTGTCTTGTGTAAAACCTTATTGTTGATGGAATTTTCCACGTGGCGGGGACACATAGCCATAATATATGGGAGACTTAAAATAAATAAAAATCACACATATTACGCAAAATATTATATAACACAAAATCTCAACACCAAACTGTCACTTAGTCTGTATCCCAAAGTTTATTTCAGAAAAGCAAAGTGTTTAGACATTTCAAACTCCATGCTTTTTTAAACGACCAACGAAAGGTGCTTTGTTAGACAAATTTATATATAACTCCATCACTTTGATGTTCAATAGTCATAATCGGTTTCGTGGGAACAACTTGGTTAGTGTTGTCTGTCAGTGTAACTTGCCCTCGGCGACTAGCTTTGTCAGCCACACAGCGGACAACCAACAGTGCCCTTAATGTTTCAACTGCTCGACAAATACACATTATGATATTATAAAGTACATAAATATATGTATATACCCACACTCAGCACACGCGCTTCTTCTCCTGGACTTCACATTGTGTGTGTCACATTGAGAGTATCCATAAGGAATATGTAAAAGGAGGTCACAGGAATCTGATGCTCAGAGATCCAACTTAGGTTTGGGAACAAAGTAATTCTTTTTTCTACCATGTATCCTCATCAGTATGTGAGAAGAGCTCTGTGAAGGAGAGCTAAGCTGGGACATTAGTCTTGTAGACTGGTCCCCATTGTACCTGTTCGGGCAGACTCAGACTCTCAGGGAATCCTTCTACTGAACTAGGCAAGGTATGTAGCCTTCATTCTTTTCTTCCTTTGAGCTAGGAAGAACTGATGAATGCAGATGCAACATATCAACTATGAGACAAGCAAGGAGCCTGTGAAATTGAGACTTTGAAACTCTCTCCATTGGGAGTCATAACCACAGGATGGATTCTTACAACATATTGACCTTTTCCCATTATTACAATTTTAAAATAAAGAAACTACTTATGAAAGATTTGATTTATAAACTAAAAAATTAAACACACCCTAGTGATGTGATTTTTAGTAGTTGTGCACATAATGTGCACTTCCCTTGGGTGATACAAATGAGTGAGAAAATTGGATTATAACAGCACCAATCACAGATATTCATTGAAGTCCATCAGCAGAGCGAGAGATACATCTTTCCATTAATTATTTAGCCATGATGGATCATCGCGGATGTATGGTTGACTGACAACTTTATAATATTATCCATACCACCCTCGCATAGTGCTGATACAATAGAAAACTATTTCGAGTTCAGGGAAGCTTCCAATTTCTCGAGATTTTTGATTTATTTCTTGAGTTCTGGGAAGGTCCCATGGAGTGTTTATATCTAACAGTGACAAACAACATACCAGAACAAAATGATTTTGTAATGAAAATGTACAGTTCTAACAATGTAAGAAGCAGTGGTATTACCAATGGCTCACACCAGTCTCATTAGTTGATTGCCTGCAAGGTTCCTAATGGATATGACAAGGCCCTAGGAGATCATGATATAAAATTGGCAGGGCACCCTTGTAGAACACTCAGGGAAAGAAAAGAAAAAAACACATTCACAGTAAATGGAACACTCCGGAAATATTTAATATATAAAAAAATAAAAAATATATTAATATATGAACACTCAATAAAATTAATATACATTAATATATTAATAATTTTAATAATGGGAACACTTAGGAAATATGGAAAATATAATATATATATATATATATATATATAAGAGAATGGAAGGGCACCCTTTGTAGAAAAAAGAAGAGTTCCCTTGATCAAGCTCTCAACTTTACCCATACATATGCAATTCAGCCTATACAACCTATTTTTTTGCATTGAAATTGTTCTCACATCTTGTATATTTGGGCTGATCTCCACCAGTTGGATCTTGTAAGCATAGTATATCTCAGTTACTCACATCCTTATACTTGTATGTTTACAACATTTTCTTCTACCCTTTTCTTTCGAAATTGTTTCTATTTCCGACACTGTATTTCTGTTTTTTTAATTTTTTATAGATTACACGGTCTCCTAACATTGCAGTTCTACTTTTTATCTTTTGGCAAATTACCTAGTCCCCTGCCTTTTGCAAACTTCTTTGAAGCTTTGCTTCCATTAAACGATGTTGTATGACATAAACAGAGTATTATACAGATGGGGCCAGAGAATCAGGAATCTTTTAAGAAATATTTGTAAACTTTGAAGTCAACTGCTCATATTCAAGAAGTAGGTTTGGTCAAGTAGGTATGTAGATGGAAATCCTGAAATAGTAGTCATGAATAAAATCCTATGGAGTCTATTTACACAACCATCACTCCTAATACAGAAGAATGACATATCTATCGAGGGCATGAGAAGAGGAAAATCTCCTTGACCAATATAAATATAAGGCAAATCATATTACTAAACTTGAATGAAAGGACTTATATAATTTTACAAAAATTTTCTAGTAGAGTGACCATAATTGTAAACATGACAGTTCCAATTTTGGAATATTTCTGCATATATAGACTACTTGCCTTTGCCCCATTACTAATAGTCTAATAAGTTAAAAGTGTTGGAGATATTTTTTATTTTTCCTGATATTTCGAATTTCTTCCCATTTTCAGGTAGTTGATTTGTCTTATAATTTCAAAGTTTTAACGTCCAAGTTTATTCTGGCCACCGTGGAAGTTTCAGTCCTCATCTGTGAAAGCTACTCTTGAGAAAATATTAAA
>APFE030135790.1:0-13889 GCA_000404065.3 Pinus taeda
TATATATGTTGTACTATATACAACATATATTTATCAATATTTGTTGTTTTATAAGCTTGGGTTTTGAGAGTAAAATATTTATGTTAAATGTGTGTGAATGTAGCATTACCTATTTTTTATTTTTATTAGAAGTCTATTTACAACAACTAATTTTACAGGGTTAAAACCAACATTTGGTATGAGCGTACTTTAGCTTCAAGGAGAATTCTTTCTGGCTAATGGTTTTGGCTCTACCCTTTGCCAAACCTTGTTACAATGGGAGTATATAGTATGAATCCTTATGGAGAAAGGAAATGGTAAGTAATTTGATGGCCTAGTATTCAACCAATAATATTGTAGTACTTGAGGCTTCAACTTTAATATGTCCACTTGGGGTGGCACAAACTTAAGAGGTCTTATTCACTACATATGTAAGCCACAATTTTTATTAATTATCAATTGCACATTATTATTCATAATCAATTGAAAGTTGTGGTCATGTAGATAAATAATAATTTAAGTTGGATTAGTCTTGTAGGGCATAGGAATTGTTTGTCAACTTAATTGTCTTATAATGATTACTTAAATTATCGACCGGAATCGGTAAACTTATGAAGTGCAAGTGCACAATATATCATAGAAGCCTTTTTATTAAGTTGGATTTATTAATTGATTGAGTTATTGGAAATGTGTTTTTAACTCTTGTATTCCTATTTCAAAATGAAATTAACATTGCTATCTCAAATAAAATGATTGTGAATTTAATGCTATATTTCTTACTTGAAAACTGAAACATAAAGAACTAAACACTTGCAAAAATAAACTCACACTTGCAGAATGAAAACTATATTAACTCACACCTGTAGAATGAAAACTGAATTAACTCACACTTGTTGAATTTAAACTATATTAACTCACTCTTGCTTCAAAATTGAAAGTTCAAGAAAGTAACTTCAGATAAACCAATCTTCTTATGAAATTAAAATAAGAAAACTTTTGAATACAAATGCTATGAGCATAAGGCTGAAAGAAATTTATATACCTAAATCTATAGAGAGAAATATCTTATGCTATGAAGGTGAAATGATTTTTGATGAAATTCCAAAGAAATCACAAGGAAACCACTAGTATTTTAATGAGTCAAAACAACTACATAGACTATAAAAGAGAGTTGTAATGTTATCATAAGAAGATCGAAACTATAAATGGCCAGGATTAATATTTGATGATCTGAAAAACAACTAATAGAGAACTTCACTACTGCTTTTCTACTCAAAAGAAATATCACTGCTGCTATCCAATCTAAAACGAGACTAAGAATTATGAAATGAACATATGGAAAAATACTACAGCAAATAATAACAAAAATAAAAATCTACAAGTTAAAAAAACCTCACTATTTGCAGGGGCCCTCAACAAACAGGCGGTCTCAAGCTTCAACGAAAAATTAACTGTGCATCAAGTCTTCAAAGGCACTTCCATTAAATAAAAACACAGGTTTCAAAATAGTTACAATCACAAAATATTCATTCACATTGCCTCGTGTTTTGTCCTGCCTTATGATATTTATAAAATCCATTTAATAAATGTTTGAGGCTTTCATGCGTACTTTCGTCTAACAAAGTTCTAATTCAACTATCAAACTGAGAAGTGGATAATGATTCATTCACGATTTGTTATTCAACAGAGAAAATCGTGAGGCGTTTTCATCTCAAACTCTTGCTCGCATGCTCTAGCTACGTGTTTACCTTTACCTTTAACCACGTGATTCGGACTTTCTTCTAATGATTTGATGTAGATGATAGGAAGAGATCATTAGTTGGATCAACCTCTTTTTTCCCATGTCTCTCTTTCCTTGAATGATGCCTGGCCCTGTTCAACAATGGAGTTGGCTGCAAAAACAAATGTTAGATGCAGAATTGCACGAATCCATAGCCAATGAAAAATTTAACTGAAAAATAAGGAAAATTTATGAAATATGAAAAATAGGATAATTAATACCTTACCCATGTCAAAAACCTGCAATTTGATGTCTATCAAGTTAAAAGTAATGGTCAAGGAGAAGGAAAATGAGTGAATAAGAGTGTCAAGATGAAGCATTCATGAGGCTCTACATTCCCCCACATGGAGGTCATTGTATGTCCTCATTCAAAAATGCAAAAATATGCGCCCTTGTCAACTACTACATCTCCTTTGAAACTCAAGCCAACACATCCAAATTTGTCTTTTTCACCTTTTTCCTTGTCACTGCCATCCTTGGCTTCTTCATCAAAATTTTGTATTTCAGATTTATCGCTTTTAATTTAAGGACCTTATTCTTTTGTTTCAGATTCTTATTTTTCTTATACCACAGTCTCAAATGTAAGAGAATATTGTCATTTTGGGTCCTTTGGATTTCATTCTACATCTTCAGGGCTTCATGTTCCATTTGTATGTGTTTATTTAGCGTCTCCAAGTCAAAGATTTCTTTCTTTTAAATATTTATGACTAGAGGTTCTTGCGGGCTACTAGAGTGGCCTTCTTTTACATGCATTGTTGAACCAAATGTCTTTTCTGCAACTTTCTTTTCCATAGATTCGATATAATCATATATCTCTTGTTGTACTAAATTTATTTCTGGTGTTCTTTGATCTGGGCTTTGAATGGGTGAAATAACAATAGTTGAGGTAGTCCTTTGTTTCTCTGTTTCCTCTGTATCATAATTCCATGTCTTTTAGAGATGATTCCTTTAATGTTGGATTAAGAGTGACACTTCTTCTCACATTTGATGGAGGAGGGTTTTTTATTTGAATTATTTTTTTTTCTATTTTGACCTCCTCTATGTCCTTGGATGTGTTTTCTTCTTCTTTGCTGACTTTATTTATTCTAATAGTTTGCTTTTTGCTTCCTCAAAGTTTTGCAATAGGAATTTCATCCTTTGATTGTTCTTGGGATTGTTGTTGAGGTGACTTTTGAATAGGGTTTTAGATACTCTTTTTCTCCCTCTTTTTCCTTTACCACTACTGCTTTGTTCTTATTCTTCTTCCTTAAAATGGTTTCTAAGTAAGAATTTTTCCCAAACATCTACTGAACCCTTAAGGTGGAATTCAATAAGCATTTTGATGAGGCCATGATGATACATAGTGGTTTCTATAAATTGAATATTTTTCCGTACATTTCTTGACATTTTTCTTAAGCTATTCAAGAAAAGTTATGGAAGATTGATCTCATTCCCTTCCAGAAAATGCATCCTTAGATGAATGTGATAAAAGAACATGCAACCAAACCTTCCTTCAAAAGAGATAAATTTTTGAATAGCTAAAAATAGGTTTCTCCATTTAATTTTAAGTGTAGTGACTGGAATTCCTTTCTTGAAAATGGATATGTCGATACCTGGGTTCTTTAAGAAAATTCTCCATTCTTCACTTTCTATGCCTCTATTTTTAAACCATCATTCTCCTCCTTTGGATAGCCCAGTAGCTTCAGAATTAAAGGACTTTGTCACTACAAGTTTAACATCTCCAATCTCCACTTCTACTCCATCAAATGCTCTGGCGAAGGATTTGGTCACCTCTTTTTTGAAACCATCAAATTTTTCCACGCAATGTAGCCACTTTGCTATCTAAAACATCTCTTTTACTTGCGAGTAACCTTCCATGAACTCTCTTCCATTCGGCTAATACCTCACAATGATCCCCGTGATTGGAAAGTTTGTCCTCTGACTTACTTCTTGACAAAAAATGGATCAGGGTTTCAGAATAAGGTGTATATATATATATATATTTCCTTTAAGAAAGAAAAAGTCTTTTGGAGATCAAGTTGGGGAAGAAGGAAAATCCTTCTTCACCAACTTTAAATTAGTATTATCTTGCAAATATTTCATAAATTCTTCCTTAGTCAATGGCTTATGATAGATTCTCAGTCGATGACCATTCACAAGAAAGGTGGTCCTTTCTTCACCAATAGTTCTGATCCTAACTACACCATTATAAAATATTATTTCAATCTCATAAGGCCCAAGCCAATGAGTTTGAAATTTCCCTTGCAAGTCTTTGAACTTTGAATCAAACAATAATCCCCAATCTCTTAGCTGGAGCTTTCTTTCTTTTATATATTTGTCATGCCATTTGGATCTCTATTGTTGAACTAGATTGGTTCTTTGGGTTGCATCTTGTCTTATCTCATCAAGTTCATTCAGTTGCTCCATCCTTTGTTTTTGTGCCTCTGAAAGATCAAGACCCAATTGTTAGTTGTCTTGAAAGTTTTGACTTCAAACTCAATAGGAAATAGGACTTCCTTCCCATAAACAAGCTCATAGGGAGTATTCCCTGTAGTATTTCTCCATGTGGTACGATATGCCTATAAAGCTTTTGGAAGCTTTTCTGCCCAATCTCTTCTATGCAGATGCATAGTTTTTTGTGGGAATTGCCTCAATGAATTTATTGGTGGACTCCACCTGTCCATTGGCACCTCATCCTTTTTGAAGCTTTGTGGGCACATCGAACCTCTATCAACACTTCCACTAGACTCACACCTTTTCAATTAGTGTATGGTCTGTAGGAAATCCTTCCCATTGAATGCGAGATTCCATCTTTGAATCTTGTTGTCGAACTTCTCCCCATAACTTTTATAGAAGAAGAGTGCCTCTTGCATCTAGCATGCTTAGATGAAACCCAACACGATGTTGTAATGGCCAATGAGGCCCACAAGGAAGCATCAAAGCACAATATGACAATAATTTTAAACCTTGTACCTTCTCGGAAGGTGATCTAGTCCTGTTATATGATCAGGAAGCTGATAATTTAGGGGCTCGGAAGCTTGATCCAATGTGGCTAGGCCCATTCTAGTTAAATGTGTTCTTGCAAAAGGGGTTTATGAGCTCATTGATTCTGATGGAATCCCCTTAGTGCAACCCAGAAATGGGTTGTAATAAAAAAAACACTATGCTTAGGTCATCTTTGTGTAGTCACTGTGTACGTACTGTAAATGTGTGTTAGCGTGTTTGCAGTGTGTTTTCCTTCGAAGTTTCCTAGTGTCTCTTTTAACCTTTGATTAAGCTTTCTTTGAATGTTGATGTCCCTTCAACCATATGTTGGTTATGCTTATGGCACTAGCCATAATACTCGTAACCTTTCCTCCGTAGTGTGGGTTATTTATGCTTCGAGTGGCGATTTAGTGAGTTTATAAGGGATTTGTATCAATCGCTCTACCAATAACATCATTGATTATAGCGCAATGATTGAATTGTTTTCTAACGCTATTTCACATGGCATTCACCATTTGGTGGTCAGAATTGACTCACAACTCATAGTACTACATTTGAACAATGTATATTCAATACTAAGTCCAACTATGCTTCACATGTTTTTGAGGGTTCACCTTCTAGAAAGACATTTTGATTACATTCAATGTCAACACATTCCTAGAAGTATAAACACATTAACTAATGCATTGGTGAATTATATTTTAGACAAACATTTGCAGCATATGTAAAATTTCAATTCACATCACACACTAAATAAGAAATAGAGAAAATAGGAAAAATCAATAGATAAATGTATATATATAAATTTTGAGTTTACAAAAATTGAATCTGAGACACATATGGCCACATGACCTATAATATTAAGAATACACACAAAATATGGCTCTATGGCCTTTTAGTAGACTAGTCCTGGTGATAATCTCGATAATAGACAACCATGCGAGCAACATTTCACAACGGTTAACTAATGTGCTTCGGTACTCTGATGGTATATCACTGCAGTCTCATAGGGATCTGATTGACCCTCATCTCTAGTATACTATGGGTCAATACCTCAACATGTCACTCAAAATTTATGTCACTCAAACTTTGTAGGAGTCTCAGCTACATTCAGATATTGCATCTCCTCCTATGGACCTACAACAACAACAACTCCTACTAGTTTTGGTTGTGGTTCTCCTCATCGGTGAAGATATGAAGAGCCTATTAGTCATATTGGTCCGATATCTACATATTAAATTAATAGTTAAGTCTTTGATACATTAGGAAGAACAAAATGTAAAATATCAAAAATAAAAAATAAAAATATTCGAAATGACATTGTATTACCTATATCACCCCATTGCTCGCCTTAAGGTAAAACGAGCTCTAGATCTCCTTAGAAGTCAACTCTGGCATAAGGATAGTCGTCAATCATAATGAGTTCTACCCGCAGCCATCGGAAGAAGGTAGGTGTGAAACTCACAGATGAGACACCTACATGATGAGACATGAGATCTACTCAATGCCTCATACATGGAAATATAGGATTTGGAAGCCCAAACTCAATATGCTAAGGTCCAAGTAGTGGAATCCTCTCTAGAGTAAATGATATCAAAATGGAACCACATCCAAAGTTCTTCAATTGCCCATCATTTTCCCTATTGAGTTTCTCCTTCAGATTGGCATACACTCCCTCACTCTAGTAAAATACAATAGGTTTTGTACATTCTAATGCATATTATATGTGGGACTTGCTTTCCAAATTCAAGGTGGTAGTTTCAGCCAACCGAACAATGACAAAAAGGATCATCCTAAGATGTATTCAAATCACATCCTCAATCTCTATTTTCTCCTCATTTTTTTGTTGAGAACAGGGTCTACAATGAGCAGTTATATAATCTTTGATGTTTTCACTGCCTCTTCTCATCCTAGACAATTAGATAGGAGCTACTCTTCGAGGTAAGCCTGTAAGAAAGTAAATATCTCAACCTCTATCCTAAGAGTATGTGCTCCAATTCCGAAGTACTGCCCTTGAATATCCCATGCTCTAACTAGATATTCTAGTAACTCAAGCTGATCTCTGATCCCAGGAAGCCAAAAAACTTAAGGAGTCCATAGTTCCTTAAGGCTTGTGCTGTTGTTGCGTCATTTGCATCTTCTAAATATTGGGACTCATGTTCTCTTTCCCTCCAAATAAAAACCATTTTTTCTCTAGTAGATACTTCAAATACCATGAGATAGATATTTAGAAAGAATCTCATGCAAAAATTTGAGAGAAATTCAAGTGAAAATAAAAAATCTATTTTTTGAATTGCGCTTAGCGCACTTACTTTTACAAGGACAGAGTACCTAGCTCACCTCCCCTTGTTAGGAGGGTGCGCTAAAGCACTCTTCCCAGTGTTAACTAAGAAATCCCAACGCACTTTTCAATACAACTTGGGTGTGTTGGACCTAGGGCGCAAATCTAAGACCTTAAATCGTTGAAAACTCCCGAAAGTTTGCATGAAACCAAAAATGGAAACCATGAAAAGAAAGAGAATGAATAGAGATCTTACTTGGAACTAATGACACTTGAAATGGTACATCAATTTGGTTGTGGTCACTTGTTGAAGATAAGGGGTAAAAAACACTCAGAATTCACTCACAAGAGGTAAAAATGGAAATGGTAAAAATAAATTTACTTTTTACCTACTTATGGTCAATTTCATTATTATTTTATTATATTTTTATTATTTTGACCTAATTACCATATTACATGTATTTTTAATCTTTTGATGATGTTCTCAGCAGGTTTAAAGCTATTAGAAGGATCTTTTTAAAATTTTACAAGTCATTTTGATAAAAGAGGATACTTTTATCACTTTTCCAGGCTCTGTAAACTCACGAAAGAGGAACGCCCTAGAGTCCTCTTTCAACTCTTTTCAGACTCTGTAATCATGAAAAGATTGTGGATCACTTGACTTTTTGAACTCATTAAAGTAAATGAAAAGGAATTTGCCCAGTATAATTTTAACCATTTTCCGGACTGGGATAGACTATTTATGAAAAATGAATACCTTAGCCGAACATGGCTAAGAGGTTCTCCTGAGTATTATTTTATGCCTTTTCGGACCCAAGAGACAATTCTACGAAAAGGAACCTTTGGAGTTCTCTTTTTCGCACCTTTTACAAACTCTCTAGACATGAAAAAAGAAGTCGAGTTACGCCTTTGTTGGAATTGTAAAAGCATCAAACACCATTAGACTCATCAAATATTATGGAACCGAACCACTCCTTCTCAGGGTTCATTAAAAATACTTAGAATGATTCATTCGAAGGATGAACTTATAGATCGAGCATATGTTATCCTCCTTAAGATTGTAAAAAATAAAGAGGCACTAACCAGAAATGGTTGGGGAAATTCAGAAACCAAGATACTTGACCTATTAATGGTAGTTAGTCAATCTATAACATGACACTCTTTCACTTCATCTTTGTGATTATTGGGTTGGGAAATATGCTTGCCTCTTTGGTTCATCACACCATATCAAAAGCCTCAACAATCAGTTTTGGGTCAATGTTTCCAACTCCATATAGTGTCGTTGATATGTTCAAGAAAAATCGTTTAGTTGATATTTGCTACAAAACTCTTAAGCCTTTCCTGTCGACATTGGCTCATTATACAAGAAGTTGACTTAGAAACTCCCTTTGGTACCTTGGATCTTGCATGCAGTAATAGAAAGTTTCCTCGGTCTCGGTGAAAAGTCCTCATCATTGGCATTGAAAGAAAAGATTCTATGTGGTGTTCGACTTTAGCTGATGCATTCAAACCACATAGATTGTACTATAGTACCTTGAGAGCCATTAACATCATTGGTGGTTTCTCTCACATCTTTTAACAACTTACATCATTTCTCGGTAATCAGATGGTGTCTAACATGTTCGGCTTCAGCTCATTTATTCGCATGGTTAGACTCGTACATCAAGAGATCGAGTGAACAAGGTAGAAGACCCCAGATCTAGTTCCATCCATCTAGGTTGTGATTTCAAGATTGACAAGATTACAATGTGTAATGGCTATGATAATTCAGAGGTTCATCCAAGCATGGGTCCACACTATGTCATCAGTGGACGATACTTCTTGATCATTGTACATGTAATATTGGCTTATATGTTAAGTATCGGTATGCCTCCCTTAGCAAGGATATCATGATGATATCAACTAATTTTTTCTTGATATAGACTTGTCAAAAGGTAAATCACTTCAGTCCTTAGTCATTACTTCTGAATTTATACTTTAGAGGGCAATCTGTTACAGCCCATTTTGTCACATCAGCCCAAAAGGCCTAAAGATCGGATTAATCAACATCCATGAACACTTTTTCATAATACCTTTGAAAATCCCTAAGCATCTGCTATCTAAAAAGTGGGTTATGTGCTCAAAAACCATCTTTTTAGGGCCAGTGCACCATTTCCTCTTGTCACTAGCATTGGGTGCAAGTTGCATACCTGAGCATTAACACTAACCAGCACAGGCTCCTCTATTCCGCAGGTGCACTAAATCTATAAGGTCGGGAAAAATAAAAAATAATTTTGAAGCCTCTTCTTCCAGAAGCTTTTAAGGTTGTTTTAACTATTTACCATGGATAGAGACATCAAATTCCTATATGATCCTATCTTGGAGACCCTATCTCTTATCCCTTGATTTCATCCTCCCATCATAAGTGGATCTCGAGTCTAAATTGGCAAATCCTAAACTACCATGTTTACCCTATAAATTTATTGCCTCCCATAGAGTCTGAGTTGGCTTTTGGATATTCCTAAAGCCCTTATGCTTCTGCTTTGAGCTTAAGGAAATGATCATTCATTTGCATTAGGGTTGACTGTGAAGTTTTTCTTTGTCACAAGGAAGGACAAGTTAAGTGGGGAGACACATCTGCAAAGTCAACTTCTATTTGTGGTTGTAAGTCTCTCCTTTATTATTAATACAAAAGGCATCTTCTTTTCCTATACTTGTGTTATGCTTGTGCTCTTGTATTTCAATTTTTTGTTCTCATTGAATGAAGATATTGGATTATGCTATGTGGATGTTATAGTTTATTTTTTTGTTTTAGTCATTATTGCAAGTTCCATTTATAGCACGTGGAGCAAGGATTGGAGCTTACAAGCGAAGAAAAGAGAAGGACTTGCTACGAATTTCAAGTAGGTTCCTTTTCCATATTCCAAACTCTTTAAGGAAAGCATTGATTCTTTTTGTCCTATGTTGTTCTATATCAGACCACTAGATCGAGGGAATTCATTTTTGTCTGCATAAGTGAAACTTCGTATAACAGACTAAGCATTTTAATTTATTACAACAGTAAATTTTGGTTAATGTATAAATTTGTAACCTTCGATCTATCACTCAATGTGTGTGCATTACAAGTATTTATGATCTACATTGAGTGAAAACATAAGGGTTGCTAAACTGAATAAAAGTACTTGCACTGTGGTTACATTTATTGTAAAGTTTGAGAAGGCTCCTATGTGTTCATATGTTTTAACTAATGTATAAGTTCTTAGTTTTATGAAACTCATTTAAACTCCATATACAAATTTCATATAAAATTAATTATGGTAAATTGTGAGGCTTTATATTGTATAACAAGTGTTTACATAGCCTTTTATGTCGAAGGCTTTAGATGTGAGGGTTATTAATATCATGTTTCTATCTTTCATTATCTATGCTTTATTTTTATTTATTTTAAAAGAAAATATTGTGAGTTATTTATGATATATTGTGGAGCTAATAAATGCATGGTGATTGAAGCAAGGACTGGTGGTAAGAAATAATATGCTACTTTTTTTAATCATTCTTAGATCCATTAGGAGTGCTTTAAGATACCTTAGGAGGTTTAGGATTAGTCATCTGCATCTTGTAGCAGAGAGTGGCCATGGTGTTACTTAGTGGTTATTTTTTTTTATCAAACCTGAACTCTTTCTTTATGCTTTGGGCTTATAGAGATTATAGAGAGATCATGAGTCCCTTTTTCCACTAGAAAAATAAGTGACACCTTAAGTCAAATAGCCTGGGAGGAGCCAAAACCAAGAATTTTGTTTCTTTGTACTTTGTGCTCATGGACACCATAGTGAGATATTGAGTTCTTTTTTCCACTTGAAAACTATTCAATGTCTTAAATCATCCAACCCACGAAGAGCCAGAACTAACAATGATATATTTAGATGTTGATTTAGTGAAATTTCCTTAGATAGACATAGTTCAATTAACAAGTCCTTGTGGATCATGTCTCAACATATATTGTGTTTTGCCTCTACGATTATGACTACCGGATTGACAAAATAAGTGTTGAGGAATTTGTTTGTCAAATAATACAACCAATAAGAGGTCAATCCACACATATTTGATTACTCTAAGTAAGAGAGTTTTTACTGTATCAAAACCCAAATTATGTAATTTTTCCCTCTTGACATTATATGCAAATCCCTCTACGAGACACTCAAGACTCTCATCTTCATTTTGAGTCATTTTAAAGATTGCTTCTTTAAGATCATGATGTAAACAATAATCTTTAGATTTTTATAAAAATATATTTCTCATATCATCCCACGATCTTATAGAGTTAGTATCTAGACACATAAACCATTTAAGAGCTTTGTCTTTGAATCTGGCTAGAAACAATTTCAACTTTTGAGCATAAAGTAAATAATCATAAGATCTACATAATACTTAAAATTCAAAGAGAAAAGTTTATGGGTCTTATTTTCTCATACCATGGAAGTTAGAAAGTACAAATGGAGATATGTTCTTGATACTAACATTATTGTCTCTATCTTGAATGGGAAATCCATAAGGATTTTCTTCATTGTCATTATCTCCATCATCACCTCTTCCTTTACCTCCTCTACCACCTCTTCCACCACCAAGAGCTCTTCCACGTCTTCCACATCCAAATAATGGTCTTTATTCTCCTCCTCATCCTCCTCCTATTTTTGTTTCATGTCTATTTGGAGGAGGAAATACTTCCCCTTCACCTTCTATCATTGATCCTTCAATGCTGACCTAATAAGGTTCTTCAAATAGATTTTCCTCTTCTAGTTCTTTTAATAATGGTTCTCTAGATAAATCTCATTTATCTTCTTCTTCCTCGATTGGCACTTATAATCCTTGTCCAACAAATTTTTATCCTATTGAAGAAAGAAACATAACTACCTCGATTGAAGATGTAGATTCATCTACTACTACCTTTATCGAATAAATCGCCTCCTCTCTAGTTGAAATTTCATATCTTTGTACCTCAAGGCGTCTTCTTCTACCTGAAAAAGTTGGAATGCGTTATATGGATGGTGATGTGGCTCTTACTACACCACATGGCCTAGTGGGGGTGGTTGGTGATGATGGAATTGAATTTCATTCTCTAACAAATTTGCCCCTAGAGTCTCTTTCCATATACATGCATTCTAGATTGTATGAATTTAACTTTTATGCATATAAGAATGAGTATAATTAAAAATGAGATGCACTTTAACAACTCTGGGTAGGAACAACCTCATAATAGTGATGCTCAGGTTCTTACCTCTTGTCTTACTACTCTTTCGATCGAGAGTTGCGTAAATAAAAATGCACTCTAAATTGAAAGCTAATGCCTACGTATACTTCCCCGATAATGGTGCCAAAAGTACTTGGTAATTTAATTTTGCATTAAATTTCTTACATTAAAATGTAAATCCAAGCTCGTACACTTGTGAAGTACACTACACTATATGTGCTAGGAGATAACTTTTAAATTTCAATGCTAAAGAAGAAATCATTTCTATTGAAAGCAAGAAATAAATGACCAAATAATGTAATAAAGTGACAAATATGAATCTATGAAGTAATGAGAGTAATGAAATTCTACGCATGAGATGAAATCTAAACATAGCACACACACTTGTTAATGAAAGTAAAGGCAATAAAGATGACTATTTCAACTAGTAAAAGCAAGTATAGTCTATTCTAAGAAAGCCATAAACTTCTTGTTGATAGATGGGAAGAATGGCCTAAGCTATTCTTGCAACATTTTTCGAATTCTTGGTGGGCTAGACCAAGAAAGATAGGAACTTAACCTGAGATTTATAGCCTTGTAGGTAACAACTTATATGATCAAAACAAAATGAAATAATTTACAATAAATATCTTACAAAAGTTAAAATAAATTACAATAATAATCATCATAATTAAAATAACTTTACAACAAAGAAAAACACTGGAAATAATTTAATTAAATTATTATTTTAAAATAGTGAAATTCAATACAATTGGTAACAATAATAAAAAAGAAAAATGGTATTTAAAATGAGATATATAAATGTTGAGAGGATCGTAAACAAGGAAAAAAAAAGTATAACACATGATAATAAAACCATATGAAAATCCTCCATTGAATTCATTCAAAGAAACGTTCAAACATATTGAGCCAATACCAACATATACCAAAATCTATAACAGAAATATCTTTACATCAAATCTAATGCTTGTTGCTAGTTGTGATTCACGAAATGGCATAGAGACACTATAGTTTTAGAGAGAAACTTGTTCTTCCACACCATCGTTACTCTAGTGAGTCTCTAATAGTGCAAGAAGTGGGGCCCAAGTATTCCAAAGGACAAATGAAATCAAGTCAAAAGAATATAGAAACGAATTGTGATCTCATCTTTGACACTAAAATCCCCAAATAATACAAAATCTCTTTTTAGTAGAAAATAGGGCTATGCCCACTTGAGCTGGAGAAAATAAAGACATCATTATATAGGATGCATGATAGATTTGGACAAGAGCATATTACACCAAATCAGCATGGATATGAATAATAAAATTAAAAAATGTTTTAACTATAATTACCTCTTTTTTCAAAATAATATATATGTTACAAGGTTCTTGGAACTTCAATCTTCAGATTTGAATTAAAGGTTTCATCAAATTTTATGGCCATTAACCAAATCCATATATCAAAATTCATAACTTAATATCACAACATTTTATCATTGTTAAATTTTAAATAAATGATACAATTTATTATATTAATCTTCAATAAATTATTAATTTTATCTTCCCTTAATTTAACTAAAATAGTTAAATAATTATATATAATCCAAAACATTTAAGTTACAGATGCAAAATATGGTTTGACTTTGCTGATTCACCACCCTGTGGTAAATCAAACAA
>APFE030135794.1:2059-44349 GCA_000404065.3 Pinus taeda
AACAGAGAGGTGAGACTGTTAGAGAAAACAGAGGATATTACAGCGGCTTTGCTGTAGGTTGTGTCTCTTCATTTTGCTGGATAATAGAAAGGAAGGACTGGCTGTTCGAGGTGGACGTAGCCCAAACTGGGTGAACCACGTATATCTGTGTCTCTCTTGTTTTGTGCGTTTTCTGTGTTTATATTTCTGCAATATTTTATGTGTTCCATTGCTCCGTAATATATATAATTTTCTAACAGCTCCGTCTTGAAGCATTTTAGCCATCGCTCTTAGCTTTGACTTCATGCTTTAGGGGGCATCTGTTACACAGTGATTTTTCACTCTCTTGTCACTCCCCATTCCTAATCCTAGAGAACCCTAGTAGTGACTACTATGTTATGATTTCACCATGAAACCAATGCTCTTGCATCCCTTGAAGTTTGAAGAAAGTAGTCCCCAATCCCTTCAGAACATTTCCACAGAATCCTTCTTAAGACCCAGTTTTTAAGATCATCTCTCTTTCCCAGTGTCTCACCCATGCCAATGGTAGAGTTTTACACTGTGACACATGCCAATAATCACTACTGTTAGCCCAATACCCACACCGATCTACTTCTAGAAAGTTTTTATAAAAGGAAATGGAGTTTCACATCTAGAAACTTCTAGTGGCGATGTTTTGTATGTTCGTTTGGTTGGATAAGGGCCGAGAACTCCATATAAGGTTCTTTCCCCCTTAAAAGTGGACCTAACCAAGGAGATAAGGCCTTCTTCCCCCTTGATTGGATCTCATTCTTATCCTCCTCTCCCTATATAAACCATTTCCTCTTACCCTTTTTGGTTAGACACACAATACAACACATAGTGAAAGCGGTGGAGAGATAGAACCAGCTGCAAAATTATGAAATATTTAGCTTTAGAAGAAGATTAGTATTAGATGACAAAAGACTAGTCTTTGGTAGCTAAAGCATGAGGAGTGAGAGGTAGAGCTTGGAAGCCATTTCATGTCAAGCTAGGGGAGGAAAAGAGTGTTGAAAAGGCATGTAGCAGGACTTGGATACCGCAAAGGAGATCTCCAATGTTAAGGCTTCAGTTGTATTTCTCTTTGAAGTTTATTTTAATACAACTAATGGTTTATTTCCTATATCGGGTGTCATATTACATTTGATAGCTTAGAAATCCTTGACCTTTTAAGTAGATTGGATCCAATTTTAGGCTATCACATTCAATGTTGTTTCCTGCATGTTTGTTTTAGGTACTTGAACAAAAGGAATGAAAGGAAGCTGGAGCAAGGAAGCAAGATCACCATCAAGTGGATTAGTGTTATAAGAGGTAGGCCCTCTTATTTGATTATAATCTAAGGAAATTGACATTAGATTATCTTGTTTATGGCTAGACCCACTCTCTTGGGCTAGAGGGATTGTCTATGTCTGCATAGAGGATATTCCTCCACCACACTACAAGAAAAGGTGACAAGATGAGCACACTCCCAAGGAGTTGAGGAGAAGGAATAGGAGACTGAGTAATGGAAAAGATCAAGACCACATGCAAACTCTGTCGGATGCATGATTATCCCGAGGGTAAGTATGGTAAGTAAAGAACACCTTTTGAAGTACAACTCTTTTTTGAGTTTGCAGGACTGCTTTTCATTGTCATATCATCATGTCCTTAGTAACATGCATGTGCACAAACACGAAAAGTAATTTTATGTGTTTCTTCTACATGTCATGCTTGCAACCTCATTATAGTGATGTTGAAGGTTGTGTTTGAGTTGTTTTTGCTATGAAAACATCTATCGCACTCACACACGATGTTGTAAGTATTGTCGTGCAAGTGTCATCATGGTCATTTGAATGTCTATCTAAAGTGTCGCACATATCGCTCTCACCATTAGACAGTCCTGCAGTCAGTGACACTGAGCATACGTTGTCTTGTTGGTTTGAGGTGTCTTGTCAGACATCTGCTGAGATGCACTACATAGCGCTCAGTGATCATGTACTACTTCCCAGAATTGCACAGAGCTTGAAGATTCCTCCCAGGAAGTCTGCACTGCGCAATCCTGGAATCAACCAAACTGACTGTCACCCAAAACAGCGCAGAAGTTTCTCAACAATTTATCTCAATCTGCGCTGCTCGCAAGAAAATTTATCAAGCTTCCCACTGGTCAACCAGAGAGTTTTATTGAGTAGTGACCCTGAGCTTCACTCCTCCAAAAAATTGCATAGAATATGCCAGCATTCCCACCTCCATTGACTAAAGAAATTGCGCAGACATGAAGGATAGGCACCTGGTTCTTATCAGTGCACTCTCTTGCACAGTTCTATCAACTAGTCACCCTGTCAGCCAGCATGCTTCTCCTCCTGAAAAATGCACAGTTTTCATGGGTTGTTCCCAGCTACTCGACACCCCACTCAGCCCAAAAATTACGTAGAGATGTCCTGCAAGCCAACCGCCCAGTTTTGCGAAGTTTTGGCTAGCAAGATCCCATAGCCTGCTACTAGCCTCCCGAGAGACTCTACATAGTTTTCACTACTAGTGTCCTCCCAGCTGCCTACATTGCCTCCCTGAAATTTTTTCTCTCATATACCCTTCAACTAATCCAGATCTCGCAGACAGTCACTGCTGATCTGGACTACCCATCTCAGCCTCCCAGTGACCTCTGTGCAATTTTCCTTGATGGTTCCCAGAGCATGCATACTCACTTGAAATGTGCTTTATGTAGTTTCAGAGTCTTGTCCTCTCTCCCAATCCCCTACACCCAAAAATGAAAGATGATGCATCATGGTAGACTATGATATTTTTGGATTTGATTTCATATCATCATGAGTGTTTGCAAATATAAGTACATGAAAGAGACATGGCACGACAACAAACAAGATGAACAAGGAGCACATGCTAGGAAACTTGTTCGTGAACATACGAACACATGAAGCATATTGAGTAGCAATTGAAGGAGACACATGTGCATGCATAAAATATCAAGTGAACACTAAGACCATCGAAGACTTCACACACCTTTCCATGCGAAGGTGAATCTATGATACACCAAGAGCACATTCATCACTCAGTAGCACTGCAGCTCGAAATGGACACCACCACCAGCATGAACATACCAGCACTATCATGTCGATTCATGTCATGAGTCATCTCGGACACATCACTATTGTGGGCAATACTGTTGTAATCAATGTAATGTAACGTGGAAATCCAAGAGACCCACATGTAAAGCTGAAGAGTCATGTAAAGTTGAAGAGTCATGTAATTCAAATAGTCATGAGGGAAGTCAAATAGTCACAGGTTCAGTTTCACCCTTGGCTATATATACCCATCATTTTTAAATGCAAAATAATTTTCACCTTGTCTCCTCCTACATAACCTTGAGAGTCTGTAGTCTTTTCTTTGAGGAGAGAGGAGTATCTCCAATGCTCCACTATCGGGGTTAGTGATGTAATGGTGTACAGATGTGTCTTCAAACTTTCGCTTAATTGAGAAGCTTGTTAATAGGCTAGCACGTTTTCACACATGTATTGTATTCATTTGTAAGACTATTCTTTGTATGCTTGTAATGCATTTTTCTTTAACCTATATTAAGGTTGTTGAAATATTTTAGTTGTTTTAGTACATATGTTATTGGAAATGTGTTGTATCAATTGTTAATGTTGTCTCACCCGTGTGGACTATTTCCTAGGACGTTTGATAGATTCATTCTCGTAAACTTGTTATAACGATCATCGCACTCGTGTGGACTATTCTGATTGGTGTTGTACATGATATATATTCACCTTATGTTTGTGACTACTGCATCCGTATGGACTACTCCACTGGAAGTTGTGCATATCCTGCTATGTTGCATGTCTCTAACAGAGTTGGAACTATTCCCTTTCAACTTGAGACTCACTCTCACCCTCTCCCTCTATAGTGAAAGAACCTTGACACAAGTGACACTAAGCACTCACCAGGCAAGTGAACCTCTTCGTTAGAAGGCTAAGTAAACCACTCTCGTCTATTGACAAGAAAGAGCTAAGGCACATCATTAATATAATGGCAACTGGGCCATCCTACCAGATGGGACTCCTACACCAAATGGTGTGAGGTCTAGTTGTGACATGCATAAGTTAATCATGAGTGAATCTTTAGTTTACTGGTTAAGCAGTGTTGGTTACATCCCACTACTACAATACACCCCACTACTATGCCTCCCATTAATTCCTCCATCTATTGGAACTAGTTTAATTGAATTTAACTCAGTTAAACTGAGTTAAAAAATTAAAACTCAAAATAACTCAACATGGGCCCCTAAAATTTAGGAACCACTCTACATGACTCTAGATTGACTTTCAACTCGAAATAACTGAGCCAACTAGGTCAAATTAACTTAGTTAACTATTACAGGTTTCTATGAGAATTAGAATTACAATTTAATTCAAGGACAAAATTAAATTAGAATTTTATTGTTACATTTTTCAACACCCTCTCAACAAGAAAGGTATTATCTGCGACCCAAATTCTACCTCCGTGAAACTTGAATTTTCATCTTGACAATGCCTTTGTCAAAATATCTACATCCCGCTCCTCTGTAGGAATGTATTCTAGCAACATGATTCTCCTTTGCACACAATTTCATAGATGGTGATACAAGATGTCGATATGCTTGGACCAATCTTTAAAAATTGTCTTCTTAGAGAGTCTGATACAAATCTGATTGTCACAATAAATCATTGTAGGCTCCATCTACTAACCAAATAACCCAAAAATGATCTTCCTCATCCAAACAACCTCACAAGCTACTTGACTAGAAACCATGTCATTTTCTTCTGTTGATCTGCATGCAATTGATCTCTGCTTCCTCTTGTACCAAGAAACTGCTACTGACCCAATACTAAAGATTCCCCCTGATGTTCTCTTTCTTTTAGATGGACTCCATGCCCAATATTCATCTGTGAAGCCTTGAAGATTCACTCCCTCTGTTCGTTTGTACCAAAGACCAAACTAATTGGTGCCTCTAAGGTATCTCAACACATGTTTAGCTTCCTTCCAATAAATTTTGGTTTTCTTAACCATGCTTGACTAATTTGGTTAACAGCAAAACACATGTCCATTTGTGTGTTCACCAAATACAAAAGTTGTGTATAAATAGTATCCTCCACTACTCCACCTGAAGTAGCATCTTCCTTCCTCTAGTTACCTACTAGAGGAGTCTCCACGGGTTTACTACTCTCCATGTGGAACTTCTTCAGTATACCATTGGCATACTTTCCCTGAGAGAAAATGGTTGCTCATCCCCTTGCCATTCTTCCATCCCAAGAAAGTAATGCATGAGATCCAGGTCCTTCATCTCGAACTCTCTTGCAAGATTTTATCAACTTCTCACCATGTGTCAGAATAAAATCATCAACATATAGTAATATAATAAACAATTTACATTCAACCACAATATGGTAAAGGTTCGCATCTACTTCACTTTTGGTGAAGCCCAACCTGATGAAATAGTTGTCAATCCTGGTGTACCAAGAATAAGGTGCTTGTTTCATTCCATACAAATCTCGCTTGAGTCTGCACACATGTGACTCTTTGTTGAAGGTCTCAAATCCTTCTAGCTTTTGAATATACACCTCTTCCTCAATCATACCATTGAGGAATTTTGTCTTCACATCCATATAATGTATCTTCCATCCCATCTGCACTGATAGTTCTAGAATAGATTTGATTGAAGAGTACCTTGCTACTTGAGAAAAGGTCTCCTCATAATCAATTCCCTCCACCTAAGTGAACCCTCTGGCCACAAATTTGATCTTTCATTTCTCCACACCCCCATCTATTTCTTGTTTTACCTTGTAAATCCATTTGGAACTCACCATTGACTTGTCTACTAGTCTTGGGTTCACTTCCTAAACATTGTTTCTAATAATGGAGTCATAGTCCTCAACCATGGAATCAACTCATACTAGTAGTTACACTTCTTCCTCGAATGAGGATGGCTCAATATCTACACTCTCACTCATAAGAGCCATGTATCCAGCGCACCGATCTAGTGACCTACTCTGCTTGTGTTGTGATGTGGGTGCTCCCACATTCTCTCTAGCATCATGCATCAATCTGTCAGCCTCTCTGGTGCACTTCCTTCAATCTCTGGAAGTCTTTGCATGAGTGGGTGCTTCCATTCTCTTCTCCTCTTCATGTGGTTGTTCCACATCATCCCAAGGTTCCTCCTGTGGAGCTCAAATCTCCTCATCTGCATTTAACTAAAGCTCCCTCTCAAGGGAACATCTCATGGCTTTCTCTTCATTTAAGTTCACATCTCTACGAACCACTGCCATCCTATTGGATGACAGGTACACCCGATAGTTGTGAGGTGTATCAGTGTACCCTCCCAATATGCCAAACTTAGCTATTGGCTCTATCATTTTTCATGCATCCTTGGTAACATGACAACAAAATGATGAACCAAAGATCCTGAAGTGTGCCACATCTAGTTTCTTACCTAAAAAATCTTCTTCTAATGTACCCATCTCAAGAGTTCGATGAGGGCTTATGTTCTGTAAATAAGCAGTTGTGTTGCATGCTTCATCCCACAAGGGAAATGGTAGGCCTTAATCATGTAACATCGCCCATGCTGGACCCAAAATACTTTTGTTCTTCCTTTCAGCCACCCCATTGTGTTGTGGGTTATGAGGTGCTATTAATTTTCGTCGAATACCTTCTAATGCATATAAGTTCTTGAATTCATTTGACACATATTCTCCACCATTATCACTTCTACAAGCATTAACTTTCGTTCCAGTATCTTTCTCAACAAGTTATTTAAATTCACAAAATTTAGTGAATGTCTGGTCTTTATTATACGAGGAAAATATAGCACTTATGAGAAAAATCATCAACAAATATTACATAATACATGTGCTTGGTCATGGATGTTGTCGAGAATGGTCCACACACATCTGAGTGAACTCTATCAATGATCGCTTACACTTGACTGTATTTATGTTGAAAGGAAGCTTTAGTGTACTTACCTAATGTACTCCCTTTGCATGTGTCTCTTTTCTCTAGTGTACCCTTGAGAAGTCATGTAGAAATTTGTTTCATGATCTTCAAAGCTCTATGGTGAAAGTGACCCAACACCTTCTCTTCTTTAGTGCTCAAGGAAGCACAACCTTCTACATCCAATTTGTAGAGGTTCTTCACTTGAACCCCAATCCGCTTCACCTTTCTTAAGGCTATGTGATGAAGGAAAGCCCTTCCCTTACTAAATATCACATCATAGCTATGGTCCTCCAACATGGAAATTGAAACCAAATTCTTCTTCAAACCTGGAACATACATGACATCTTCTAATGTGAGAGGAGAACTAGACTCCCTCTAAAAGGTAATAGTATCGATGTTGGTCGCACTATACCTCCCATCATCTCCCATATTGATGTGCATATGGAGGTCCTTCTTCTCCAATTCATTGAAGAACCCTTTGTTTCAAGTCATATGGAATGGGGCTCCACTATCTAGGTACCACACACTACCCATCACTGATGTCACTATGCAAGAGATGAGGGTGAAATCTAGCTTTAATTGTGAAGAAAGAGCTTCACCTGCCACTCCTCCTAAGGGATTCTTACCAGCCTTCTTGTACAGACACTTTGTGGCATAGTGTGCTAGCTTGTGACAGTGAAAAAATTTAATCTTTGACATGTCCTTCTCCTTTCCACTCTTACTGAAATCTGATTTGGAATGGGATGAATTCCCCTTCACTTTATTCACCTTTCAAGCTAAGGCACAATTCTCCTCATCACCGTGCTTGGATGAGGATCCATCTCTGGTGTTTTGTTGGATCTCTTCTTATTCCAAGTCATACCACAACTACTCCCACTTTGGTAGCTTCTCCCTCCCATTAACGGAGTCCTAGTAGATGTTCCAGCTCTTGGGAAGTCCTAGAAGTTATAGGCTCACTAGATTGTCTTTAGCAACTATAACACCGACAGTTCCAAGCTCATCCTAACATTAGGTGAAATTGGTCAAGTACTTCGGTATAGTGTCACCCTTCTCCATATTGATCTTTCTGAGCTTGTCCTTTAGTTCCAACTTCCTATGGTCACTATTGTTTTGAGAAAGGTCTATCAAGGCCTTCCATATTGAAAATGGATTTTCCTTACCATGGAGGTTCGAGACAATATTATCTTGAACTCCTTCTAGGACAATCCTTCTGACCTTCTCCACACACTTTCTCCACTCCGCAAGATCCTAAGCAATTGGCTTAGGAATGTCTTTGCCTATGAATTCCTTAATCCTGTTGTCTTCCAACACTACCTCCATCATGTCCTTCTAAGCAATATGGTTTGAACTACCCTCAAAGAAATATTCAAGTCTTAATATGTAGAACAACATCATGATGGATCTGAATTATGAAACTGCAAATTCAATTTCTCCTACAAAATACACACTTGTATTCTCCTCTTCTATAGTGATTTTAGCTCTGATACCATGTAGAAATTCCTTGTGGATTCAAACTGCAGATTGTAATATGCTAAAACAATTGACTTGAATCTAACCTACTCATTAGCGGAAACAATAAATGATCGATGAAATCACGATGCATAAAAGAGAAATAATTAAATCACACATAACACAATAATTTTATGGGGAAAGCCACAATTAAAAACCCCTTTTATCTGTATATTACATTAATAAGAAAATATGAGAAGATTATAATGCTTTTCTCAAGCCCGAGAAACCTCTACACAATCTCAATCTATATCACTGCTTCACAAACAAGCTCCAGCCAATACTTAGCCAAATATGTTGCCCACCAAGCTCCTATTTCCTTGCATTGTTTCCTAGGGAATTAGCCCATATTTAATTGGGAAATTCCTCAATAATGAACTTCACAATCCTCGTAGGCCTTCCTCTAATTGCATGCACTGCCTGTACAATTTGGATGCTTATATAACTGATAATACACTATCCATGAACTCCAATCTCAACTAGGTCTTTCTTTGATCTGACATGCATGAGTTAATTATGAGTGAATATTCATTTTACTAGTTGAGCAGTGCTAGTTACACCTCACTACTGTAGGTTACACCCCACTATTGGATCTTCCACTAATTCCTCCATCAGTTGGAACTAGTTTAACTGAATTTAACTTAGTTAAATTGAGTTAAATAATTTCAACTCAAAATAAACTCAATGTGGGCCCATAAAATTTAGGAACCACTTTACGTGACTCTAGATAGACTCCCAACTCGAATTAACTGAGACAAATAAGTCAAATTAACTTAGTTAACTATTACAAGTTCCTATGAGAATTATAATTACAATTTAATTCCTATTTAATTCAAGGACAAAATTAAATTAGGATTTTCTTGTTGCAATTTTCAACAGCACCAAGGTATTCCATTCTTAACTTTAATGCATTTCCACCCCACATTCAATATTCCACAAAGAGAGTACATGCACTTCAAGTTGTTAGTTCAAAATACGTTTCTTTTTTTGCAGCCATGCTTGAATCTTTAGGCTTTAATTTTTGTTCTCCATTCTTTTACAATTTGCAGGTATGGCATTGGAATTTGATGATTTCATTAGGTCATTTAACATAGTAAAGTAGTAGGAACATAACACCCGAGTAAGAGGCTTAAATTCTTAGAAGGCCAACTTTGCAGCCACCAGTGCCATTGCGAGAATCCTCCACACCTCACTCAGCCCTAAGGGAATGGACAAGATGCTCCAAAGCATTGATGGCAATGTCACAATTAGAAAGATCATGTTCCATTAATTCATTCACTATTTCATGATCAGTGAAACCCCTTAAAATTGTGAAAATAAGTAGAATAACTTTTAAAATGTTTTATTCATAAGTAGAAATTGCTTTTAAGAATTTGTAGATATTCTACAAGGAGAGAAATAAACAAATACTATGTGATCTTCTCACTCTTTCTCACAAACTACAAGGCCCACCGATCTAGATTCTCTACATATGGCGTTGCCTACCTACGAAAGTTCTTGAAATTGGTGAATGTGATGAGATGTTACTAACATTGAGACATGTATGCTTTCTAAGGATCTACTTGGTGTAGAGGTACTTTTCAAAGGGATTGGTCCCTTCAAACAATACCAATTATTACACTTTCACAAGTCAGCCTTGTTCATATCAATTTAATATTTTGTATTGAAAAATTAGTCCCAGTTTACTTTTTCATTAACTTCAAGAACAATTATAGGTCAACTCCAACAAAATCAAAATGTTGACAATTTTGTGGGTTAGGTTGTCCTTGCTCCAAATACTATCACACATGTATATATAATCACATATTTTCATTTTTATATATTTATCTGATGAACAAAGAGGTCCATCTCCTGCATAATTTTGTCCCAGACCTCCATATCAACACGCATAGACAATAATCTTCTTAATTCATCAATTGTGTGAGCCTTAGGGTCCCTGTTGGTTTTTATATTTTGACAGAGCAATATTTGAAAACACATATTTTACCACACATATGTTGTTGTTGGATAGAAATCTCCACAAGTGTCTTACACCAGACATATAAATGGCTATCATATATCACAACAAGAAGCAATAACATATGAAGATGTTGCAGACCATAAACTATATGCATTGAATCCATTGATTTTTCTCTCATGATAGGATTCAACCAAGAATAAAACATGAACACATCAATGGTAGCAATTAGTTCCATCCATACTCTTGTAACTTCAAAATTTTCCAAGAGGAAAGTATTGGAAAATTGATTAGGGCAACATTTTTAAATTCACGTTTTCCTTTCTTGAAGTTCATCTATGATTATTAGGTTCTTCTTAACTTTATTAAGCTTATGTTCTTCTCATAAAATAAATTCCAAAACAATGAAGATCAAATGAACACAATATATAGGCTCCACGCCAGGGCAAAAACCTAAAACTTGGTGAAAACCTGAACAATCTCCTTCTTTTAGAATCAAATCAAAATGAGACTTTTAAGACCCAAATGCCAAAGACCAACCTCCTCCAATCTTCAAGTATTTCCTTCAAGAGTCAAATTCCAAATCAAGAAGCCCCTCTTCTACACTTTCAAGGTCTCATCCATATGAGCATATCCTCCCACTTCATTCTATATGGGTGACTACCACTTTGGTCTTATATGAATGACTATAACTCATATCATCCTACAACTTCGATCTTGAATGGGTGACTTCAACAAAAAAAATAGTGAAATGTCCAAGGTTTCTTCCTTAACATGTTTCTCGTTGTCCTTATGCTCCTATTCACCTCAGATTGAACCACACATTTCTTTTTCAAATGAGTCGATGTCTTCATCAATATATACACTTCATTAGAGGTTTAATGCTTCATCTTCAACGCCGTCTTGAGCAAGGTAAGGTTGAATCAATCTTGGAGGGGTATAATGGCTTATACGTCAATTACATGATTACAATTTTCCAAATAAGTTATTTACATTGGACTCATGATGATCCTGGGATAATTTTAATTAATGATTTAACTAATGACAAAATGTAATAAGCATGAAGCCCATGCCAAAAATAAATTTTATTTCTTCTTTACATCATATGACAATAATGAAGACCGGACCTAGTTACTTTTCCAACACTCCCTCTTAACCAGGGAGGTATTCATAATGACTCAACAAGTCCATCTCAAATTGAAATATTCTCATTAGAATGGATCCATATTGATAAGCATCCCTCATAGCCAACATTTTCAAATTACTCAAGGCCTTGAAAAGTACACTCTATCTCTCACAAGATTATAGCACAATGGTGGGAGGCATTTCATAGGAAACCATACCGCCTCATCATGGTACATACTCCACCTAGGATACCTGGAGTAGTCCTACCATCGTACCATTTTTATCCAATTCCATGTGACTTAGGATCTTAATCCTAGTCCATCACATTACATGACTCAAGAATGGTTGTCCACAATAGTTATCCAATCCAACGTTCTCCTTATCCATGTCCATGTACTTGACTTAGGACATCAGTCCTAATCCATCATAGTACCTAACACAAGGAGAACCAAACAAGTCATCATTCTTCCTATCTGTGATGCATTCACTAGGCTTACGATTGTTATTCTTGGTCTAGTGCCTAAAATAGGGAGAACCAGGGTCCAACCATACTCAATCAAGGACGACATCCCTATTCTCCCTTTAATCAGAGAATAGATCCCGCTCATATTCAAGGATATTCCTTTTACTTGCTCTTAAAATGGGAGGCGATTCCCGACTTCATAGTCACAAGTCTTCTTACTTGTCTTTCATAAAAGAAAATGACTCCCTCTTTCTGTTGCATCTCATAGTACACAACATGCTTCCTTTCATGGTATTACGAATTATGGAGCCATCTTTTCATGATATATTCCAGGTCATCCATCTTGCACATCACTTTTCGCCTTGTATTTATCAATGAAGCCTTTCTATTGGACCTTCCCAAACATCAAGCTAATCATGGCTTTCTCACGAAAGTGATCTTACTTCTTGATCTTCAGGTTATCTTCTCACACTACTACCTTCAAATCCCAAGATGAGCATATCTTGATATTCATAGTTTCCAGGTATCAGAGATTCATATCCTCTCAATATTCTTCAATTATTTCATCCATACAGTTGAACTTCCCTCAACTGTCATCATTAATACTTGTAACATTCCTCCAGGTAGAAAAAGGCATGTTAACCAGATAACCAATAATATATGTTAACAACATATTTACCTCATCACGACGACCTTCTCAATAAGGAATTAACCTCTTCATAGACCATATCCACATGAGTCTACCTTTATGCATCAAAGTGCCCAAGTATCCAACTTGATTACCAAGTTACCATTTTCTTTCGGAGATCGTGTTAAATGTTGAACATGTAGATTTAAAGAGAAAATATCAATACTCCATTATTTTCAGAGTAAGTCAACATCATTTTTCTAGGCATCATAAACTTTTCTTGCAAGATTTATATAATTCCTATCCAAAATTTATCTTTAAATGTGCATTATTGTGCTTTCTTTCAATCATCTATCTATTAGACCTTAAATGATTCAACATCTCATTTTCAAAGAGAAATGAATCTCTATCCTTGTGAGACTACAACCTGACCAATTGCACCTTATCATCCTTATGTGTCACAATTCTTCTTCGAGGACCTCCAAAGTGATGATCCCTTATAGGATCTTGAGGACCCCCTAGCAAAAATGACTATCTCTAACATAAAGTTAGACAATGAAAGGATGATCCTTATGCAAGTTGATCTCAATTTGTTCATTTCCGAAAGACTCGATGATTTAACTAGGTAGACTCTAGACATGCTACTATCACATGATGCCATACTAAATAAAAAAACATAATAATTAAAGCTTACTCCTTTAATGAATTTGATTACAGTGTCTTTGTAGTTCCCTCTATCCATCATTCTCACCAAATCACAAGATTTTCTTTGCTTATCCTTCTCATTTTTCTTCCTTTAGGGTGTGCTTGCATTAGTCACCCCAAGCAAAATATACAAGCACAAGAGCATAATGACTAATCTTGTTAATCTAGGAATTTCATGGAATCTTAGAGCGTGATTTCCTAGGGTTTCCAAGTACAAACCCTAACCATATTTAGGGAATGATGGTATACCTTAGACTTCATTTAATTATATCCTTTCTATATACCCTAGACTACCTACAAACCCAAGAAATCAAGAGTTAGGGTTTATGTGAGGGAACAAGTAGATTATGGTTAGGGTTTCGATATGACTAGGGTTTCTATATACCAACTACGGTTTACAAATCCTAGTTGCCAACAACCTTCAACAACATGAAGCCAAAAAAAACCCTATAATCAAACATGTCACAAAAACCCTAATACAATTCATGTTAGACCCCATATGCATAAAAACAATTATACATACCTCAAGGAATACATACCTGAGTCCTCCATGATTGCAATAATCTGCTACAAAGGCCTTCTGCTTGTTCTCAAAAGACATATTCACTTCCATTGTTGTCATGATATTTCATATTGATTCCAAGATGCCAAAGCCAAAGTTTGACTTCCAATGATCTTTAGAATTCCAAGCAATATTACTTTTCCAAGAGACTATTTTATGCTCTTCCATTAAGTCTAGTTAGAGTTATCCTGTAGGTGTTGTACAATTCTTCAAACTATATTCCAAGTATAACTTCTTTCTTGAAACAAACCTTGAGTTATATATGTCAATCTTCCCCTATTATTGATGATAGGAATGAATCTTATTATGAAATGCCGACCCTCTAGTTAGGGTTAACCATGGTTACTATAAAAGAACTTTGATGTTGTGGTCTTGTAACTTTTAATAAGTTTCCTTGCTTCAAATCTTTGATTCCATAGGAAATGAAGTCTTAGTATAGGATTGTGGTCTTGCCATAGAGATTTTGTCTGTAAGCAATCCAACTCTTCTAGGCTCCTTCAGGACTTTACTCTCTTACATGGTGTATACCTTTCTCCATTTTTCACACAATCACTGTACCACCATACCATTGTACCACCTTTGCAACTTTTGGATTTCTAAAACTTCTCTTCTACGATTTCATATTTCTGAAATAATATTGTCCCTTCAACCTACTTGTATAGAGAAATATACTTTAAAACCAAGCTCTAATTTGGTCCAAATTTTTCCTTCAATCATAGTTATGGATCCAAACTTGGCCTACAATATAGATAATTTTCTTCACCAAATTTGTACAGAACTTATCTCCTTGACCTACAATCTCTCAATCTTTTTCCCATAATTCTTGTAGTTAGATTCGCTAGCATCCTCCTTAATTTATCCTTTAAGAGAGATTCTTATTGGCTTATTTAAGTGAAGTATGCTTAGATTCTTTCTTTAGTGCTTGGGTGCTTCAAACCAAATCATGGAATTGTCTTTTCTTCTCCTTCTTGATGTAGAGTTTCCATGAAATTCTAATCTACTAATAAGAACAATCTGATAAACACTTTCTTTTCCTACAAACACAAAATTTCTCTACTGAATTTGCGGTGAAATTAGGAACATAAATAAAAACACAATCCCACATATGAACAACACAATCTTTGCAGCGAACCTAATTGGGAAAACCCTCTTCTTTATTATTGATAATTTATTGAAGAAAATTAAGCAATATAAATATTACAATACAATTGTTTCAACATGAAAACAACGTTGTTTTCCCTGCTTAAACTAAGATTGAAACCTTGTGCAAGAATTTTCATCTCTGCTTCCTTACTCAAGGAATTCATCCTTCTCCAATTCCCACAAGCCTTCCTTAGGCTCATACTCCTCTCACAATATCCACACACAATCTTGTGCTTCCTATTGCTTGGTCTCACCAACTTGTGCTAACCAAAATAATGATTAAACTTGTGCCTTCGTTCCTTCTTTTAAAGCAATTTAAATTGCTAAAATTAGTGAATTTTCTAATTAAGGAAAGTGATTTTGTGATTGATGAGTTAGCTTGATTTAACTACTCATGAAACTCATCCTATTTCAAGTCAACCACTTGAAACTCAATCACTCATGTTTATCCTCAATCAATTCACACTAAAAGACCAAAAACATGACCTTCAATTTCAACACATTAATTAACTTCCACCTAACTTGCCATAATTTTTAGGGACTGCTTGATCTGGATTTAAATAGGAACACAAAAAATTACAAATATAACCATACATATAGAGATGCAGTAGAAATAATACTTCATTTCATTACTGTAAAATACTGAAATATGCTTACAAACATAAATGGAAATAAACTAGTTAGGGCAATGGTAGTTTATCTCTGAGAAGAGATGTGGTGGCTACATGCCTCTGAACTATGTTACAATGAGGCTCGAAGGCCTATTTATTGTTGAAAAACAACGGAAAACCCTAAACATCCAAAAACCTAACCCTAGAAGATGAAACCCCAAACTATGGGGCCCATTTGGGTAAATTTCTACATCAATTTCCCGTGGTCGTAACTTTGGCATACGATCTCCATTTTACATGCACAATATCTTGTTAGAAAGATCTATCCAATAACTACAACTTTGGGAAGAGAAAAAATAGGCCATTGACCCATGTTGCTCCCAGTTTTCCCAAAGAAACGTCGTTTAGGGCCTCAAAATGGCTTCGGAAGTTCAGGACCCGAAAAAACTACTAAAAATAGTAAATTGTGCTACAGTTAAGGAAACTAAAAAGCTAAAAGAAACAATGGTGGGGGTCCAAGTGGAATTGGTAGGTGGCCACCAATATCCACCTGGATCATCCCCCGCCCCCCCTTAGGAAGCAATGGTCCCCAATGTGTTGAGTTCCTCCATGAGATGAGGAAACTTCTGTTGAACTTGGTCCCTAGTGAGCCACATGCCTTGGTGAAGGAGTTGGCCTGCTTTGACAACTCGATATAGTTGGATATTCTGCTGGCAAGTGTACTTGATCTATGTTTCCATGATTCGTTCAGTTGCAACTTGTTCCATGCTATCTGGATTTAACTCTGTGGGTGTGAGTTGTTCTGCAATGTCGGATGTGTCTAGTAATGGTGGAAAGTATGGCCAAAGGCAATCCACATTGAACATTGGGTGTAGGCCAAGGAATGGGGGAATGCTAATCTCAAATGCATTGTCTCCCACAGCCTTGGTAATGGTGTAAGGACCATATCGAAGTGGTCTGAGTTTTTGATAGGCTATGGTAAGGCGTTCCTTTTACAAATGTAACCAGACTTTGTCGCCCACCTGAAACTCGTGTGGCGCCCGATGTTTATCATGTCGCTACTTGTACTTGGCATTTGATTTATCTAAAATGTCATGCACATATTGGCGAATATGTTGGATGTGATCAATGAATTGTTTTGCTTTATCTGTTTCGAACTGGACATGAGATGAATCTGTATGAGTAGCTGCAAATGGCATGGCCACATCAATGGGACATAGTGGCTGGAATCCCAAGCCCACCTGAAAAGGATTGTGGCCAATTGAGTTGTGAAGAACCCGGTTATAGTTGTGCTGAACATAGGGGAGGCTATCATCCCATGTGCATGGATGCTTTGAGTTGTACATGCACAGAATGTGTATGATCATCCTATTGAAAACCTCTGTCTGGCCATCAATTTGGGGATGGAAGGTTGTGGACTTAATGAGTTTGGTGTCCAACATCGACTAGAAACTAGACCAAAATGTAGTGAGGAACCTTCTATCCCCATCTGAGATGATATACTATGGGATCCCAAAGTGTACCCACACTCATTCAAAGAAGAGCTTAGCAGTGGCTTCTGTTATGATATTCTTCTTGCAGGCCGCCATAATGGCCATCTTCGAGAACCTGTCGACGACCACAAAAACACAGTCATTTCCATGCTTAGTAGAAGGCTTGACATGTAATCCATGGAGATGGATTCCCAAGGTCGACTAGGGGTAGGCAGTGGGGTATAGAGGCCTTGTTTATTGATGATTGGTTTGGCAATGGCATAGGTAGTGCATGATCTGATGTACTTCCCGACATGCTATTGAAGATTCGTCCAATAGAAATACTTATGTAGTATTGCCACTATTTTCTCGACCCTAAAATGCCCAGTAGCCAAATTGTAGTGTGCTTCCCAAATCATCTTGGCATGCTCACTTGAAGGAACACAAAGGTGACCTAGGTGGCATAACAGGGCATTCTGGAGGTGAAAATATGGAACATGTTGACCCTCCAAGAGTGTCTAGTATGTGTGTCCAAATTCTGGGTTGCTTTTGTAGAGAAGTGGCCAATCAAAAGTCTCATGACCACAAGAATTGAGCATGGTGGTTAATGCCATGATAAGTGGTCGAATTAGGCAATCTGTAAAATTATTGGTGCTTCCCTTCTTATACTTGATATTCAAATGGAATTGTTGCAGGTATGTTGACCATTTCTGATGGTGATCATTCTGCAACTTCCCTTGGGTCTGTATGAACTGTAGGGGTCGGTGGTCTATGTGGATGATCGTTTCCTTCCCCATAATGTTATGCTTCCATTGTTAGCAAGTCTGCACAATGGAATACATCTCTTTGTCACAAGTGGGATACTTCCGGATTGTGTCTGAAAGTGTCTCGTTGTGATATGCCACTAGATGCCTGTGTTGAGTAAGGACTTCCCCAATAGCATAGTCAGAGGCATATTTCTCGATCTCAAATGGTTGTTGCAAGTCTAGTAATGTGAGCACTGGTGTCGAGTAGAGGTGATATTTCAACTCTTTGAATGTCTTCTATTGAGATTCAAACCAAAAGAATTTTGCTTTCGCTCCTCCCTTGGTGACTTGACTCAAGGGCCAAGTGATATGATAAAATCCCAACACGAACCTGTGGCAAAAGTTGGCAAGACCCAGAGAGCTGCGGATCTCTATCAGAGTAGTTGGAGATGTCCAATCCCGAATGACTTAGATCTTGTATGGATCCACATGCACCCCCCGTTCATCAATAATGTATCCCAGATACTGAACCTAGGTCATGCCAAAAGTGCATTTCTCCAAATTGGCACATAACTTGTGTTGTCGCAATGTTTGGAGAACCTGTCGGATGTGGTGGAGGTGATCTTCCCAACTCTGGTTGAAGATCATGATGTCATCCAAGTATACCACCACAAATGAATTTTTGAATGGCCGCAAGATGTCATCCATTAGCCTCATGAAGTTTGCAGGAGCATTCGTCAATTCGAAAGGCATAACCAACCATTTGAAAAGGCCCTCCTTGGCTTTGAAAGCAATCTTCCACACATTGGAGGGTTTGATTGGTACCTGATGATATCTTGACTTCAAATTGATCTTGCTAAAATATTTCCCCCCTTCAGTTGGTCCAGGAGGCCATCAATCTGTGGGATCAGGTATCTATTATAGATAGTGACCTTGTTCAGCGACCGATAGTTAATACAGAGTCTCCAAGTCCCATTCTTCTTTTGTACCAACACGATCGGGCTCCCACGGGGTGATGAACTTGGACAGATGTGACCTTTCTATCATAGCTCCTGAATCTACCTCTTGATTTCACCGTTCTCCAGAACAGAGCCCTGATAGATTGTTCCATTGGGCAGTGGCACACCTGGGGTCAAATCGATGGAGTGTTTGACCTGACAGTGTAGAGGAACCCCTACGGGGGAGGTGAAGATGTCCTCATACTCCTCCACAACCTTGTCCATCTGTAGTTGTCATGCAGAGGGGCCCTGTCTAGAGGTCGTGGCCACTGTATTCTTCTTTCCTTGAGGGTGTATCATCAGGAAAACAAATTTCCCGGTTTTGGAAATTAGCTTACTGCATTATTTTGTAGTAACCAAAGAGATGGCGGTAGGCAGTGCTAGCTGCGGTATCCTGTACAACTTATTTCCCAAAGTAATAATAACAACATGGGGCCTTGATTCATACACAGCATGTCGCTTCCACAGTTATGGTTGTCCTAATAATACACCACAAACATCAAGGGGAGCAATGTCACACAATACCTCATCCGTGAAGGGCTTGATGTTGTATGGAAGCTGACACTGCTAACTCACACGAAGATCCAGTCCTTAGTGAAGCCACCCGATGGTGTACAGTTGTGGATGTGTTATGGTTGGTAAGCCTAGCCGCTTCACAAACTCTACCAAAATGAGGTTCTTTTGGCTCCCTCTGTCGACAATGAACTGTAGCGGGGAGCCCTTTACCCACATATAGGAGTGGAAGAGGCACTCCTCCTTTGGATCTTTGGGTTCCTCCTTCTGGATCTCCATGGTGGCAACAGTGGAGTTGGGCTCTACATCAATAACCTGCTTCCCTTTATTATTCCCCATGTTGGGTTCTAACTCAGAGTCAGAACATGCATCTAATTATAAAACCTTTATCTGAGCCACCAATGACTGCTTGGCCCGACACTCACTTGTGTTGTGAGTGGAGCTCTTATGGAACTCACACCACTTTCCCGTGTCCTTTTTCAGCTTCGCAGCATTGTTCTTTTCTTGCAGCTTTGGCAGGTTGTCTTGGGCCACCCTACCTTGGCTTTGTCCTTTGTTCTATGGTTTGGGGGCACCTTTCCCTTGCTTTGGATTCATAGATCCAAAGTCTCACTTCTTCTCTTTAAACCTTTGCTTGATCTTGACAGCATATCGGTATGACATGATGAGCGAGGAGATGTTTAGGAATTCTATTTCTTCCTAGATGTACTTGTGAAGGTAGCCATGGTATTTGAGTACCAAATGTTGCTCTGGATCCTTGATACCCAACTTTGTGTGAAGGGTATGGAAAATATTGGTAAACTCTGGCATGTCTTGGTCCCTTCCCTACTTCAGCATGGTCCACTTTATGTATTGATCCTCATAGCTTCCGACAGAGTAGTAATGCTCCCTGATGGCAACCTAGAATGAATTTCTAAGTGGGTGCAGCTGAAAACAGTGAGTTTGTACTTTCATCCTTCTGCTCGCAATATTCCCACCAGTCCTTGACATGGGGGCTGGCTTTAAGAAGGGTGAAAATAATCTTTTCCCGGCCGGAAAAATCATGAACAAAATTATACCCTTCTAGCAGATTTAACCATTTATCTACGGCATATGCATCTATCTGATCCTCAAATATGGGAATTTCAAAGTTAACTTGTACCTTAAAGGGTGTGGCACTTCCAGAGTAGCTGCAGGAAGTAGATGTGTCGCCCCTGGGTAGCTGCTGAAGGATCTAGGAAAAGTTGTCCATCATCGTGTTCCTTTATTGCTCAAGGGCCTCTTCGAACAAGATTTTGATGGGATATCTTGCCCCCTCATCTTTCTTTTCATCCTCCATGGGAGGCTGTCAGGATTTGCAAGGATGGTCTTGCAAAGGTTTGACCAATTCAAACCCTAACTCCTTATATCCCGACCTTGTTGGGGACGTGCAAAGAAAGACAGAAAAAGAGAAAACTGTTCTGATACCAATGATCGGATTTAAATAGGAACACAAAAAATTACAAATATAACCATACGTATAAATATGCAGGATAAATAATACTTCATTTCATTACTATAAAGTACTGAAATATGCTTACAAACATAAATGGAAATAAACTAGCTAGGGTGATGGTAGCTTATCTCTTAGAAGAGATGTGGCGGCTGCATGCCTCTAAATTATGTTACAATGAGGCTCAAAGGCCTATTTATTGTTGAGAAACAATGGAAAACAATAAACATCCAAAAACCTAACCCTAGAAGATGAAACGCCAAACTGTGGGCCCCGTTTGGGTAAATTGGTACATCAACTTCTCGAGGTCGTAACTTTGGCATAAAATCTCAGTTTGACGAGAAAAATATCTCGTTAGAAAGATCTATCTAAGAAATACAACTTTAAGAAGAGAAAAATTGATCCATGGACGCATGTTGCTCCCAGTTTTCCCCAAAAACGTCGTTTAGGGCCTGAAAACAGCTCTGAAGTTCACGACCCGAAAAAATGCTAAAAATAGTAAACTGTTCTACAATTAAGGAAAATGAAAAGCTGAAAGAAACAATGGTGAGGGTCCAAGTGGAATTGGCGGGTGGCCAACAATATCCACCTAGATCACTGCTTCCTAAATTATAGGAACTCATTCGAATTTATAGGGAATCTCCTAATTTTAGGAACTTGAGTCATGCACAAGAACGGACTCATTCTCGTTCCTATGATTAAAGGCACAAATCAAGGAACCCTTTTCTCACTAATATTTTCAACAGTTGATCTACTTGGTCATCTAGGACATATGAAGTTTTTGGTTTGCTTACAACCTTATTCTTTAAGGAGACTCAATCAATAAAGATATTCCAGCTACCTATCACTTTGACCTTATATTTGATACCATGTTGGAAAATTGACTAGGGAAGCATGTTTAACTTTACATTTTCCTTTATTCGCATTTATCTATGATTATTAGTTTCTTCTTGACTTGATTATGCTTATGTTCTTCTCATCAAATAAATTCCAAAACAACGAAGATCAAATGTACACAAGATATAGGCTCCACGCCAGGGCAAAACCCCACAACTTGGGGAAAACCCAAACAATATTCTTCTTTTAGAATTAAATCAAAATGAGACCTCTGAGATCAAAATGCCGAAGCCCAACCACCTCCAAGATTCAAGTCTTTCTTTCAAGAGTCAAATTCCAAATCAAGAAGTCTCACTTCTACACTTTCAAGGTCGCAGCCCTCAGAACATATCCTCCCACTTCGATCTATATGGGTGACTGCCACTTCAATCTTATATGAGTGAATGTAACTCAGATAATCCTACAACTTTGATATTGAATGGGTGACTTCAACAGAAAAAATAGTGAAGGATGCTTCTTTCATATGTTTCTTATTGTCCTTATGCTCCTATTCACCTCATATTGAACCATGCATTTATTTTTAAAATGAGTCAATCTCTTCATCAATATATACACTTATTTGAAGGGAAAATGCTTCATCTTCAAGGATGACTTGAGCAGGGTAAGGCTGACTCAAACTTGGAGGGTTATAATGGCTTATACATTAGTTACATGATTACAATTTCCCAAATAAGTTATTTACATTGACATTTAGAGTCATGATGATCCTAGAAGCATTTTAATTAATGCTTGACCTAATGACAAAATGTAACAAGAATGAAACCCATGCCAAAAATGAAATTTTATTTCTTCTTTACATCATATGACAATAATGAGGACCAAACCTAGTTACTTTTCCAACAGAAAGTCAAGTTGTTAAGATTACTTGGCATGAATGTTGTAGTGGACACAAATCGCTTCTTTGGAGGCATAGACCCATCCTCCACACTTCTTCTATTGATCCAAACTAAGCTTATATATTGTAGCCTCTAATAGTCTTTGAAATGCTTGCCTGAAACTTCATATCTGGGCCAACAATACCCTAAATTTAAGAGTATTTCTAAGCCTAACACCTCCATAATTTAGTGTTACACTTGGTGTAGAATCTTATAGTTCCTAGCCCACCTTTTTTTTACAAGAACTACCTTATTTTTGTTGTTTTTTTCTCAAGAGATATAATGAGGAAAATTAGAGCCTAAATATTGCCTAGTGTAACCTTCACTCAATATTTCTAGGTCAATCTCTTACCAATATCATCTACAAATTGTAATATATCATGGAGAGTTCCATTTTTAGATATTCATAAACAAGAAGGGGCTTTTGTTTCTGGGAAAACTAGTATTTCTAAGAAATGCTAGACCTCTAGCTTTGGTAGCTAACCTAGAAACAACAGTCAAAGCAATTCACAATCTTTCCTATGAGTAATAGATAAGAGAGAGATTATGAAAGACCAACCTATAACTTTCGCTTGAATCCCTGCTTGATCTCCCTCTCCTTTAGCCGATCCCACAACTCATCCCCGTACTTAACATGCTTGGAGAGTACCTGCACAACTTCAAAAACAAAGACCTAACAAAGCACAATGATCCATCACAACATAAACATCATAGAATCAGAAATATGATAAACAAATGAATTCATTTACAATTAACACAATCAATTGGGAAAAATCTTGAAGAAATTTATTGATAACAAGGAGAATTGCAACCCATAAGAAGTCTGATCCAGCGCCATCCTCCTAGCTTCAAACCTTCTTCACCTCATGAATCAGCAAGAACATACCAACAATAACACAATGCTCTCACCTCAATACTAAAACTAGCAACACTTCCTTACAACTCAGAATAATTCAGCCTTATGATCTCTTGGACGAGAGATCCTTTTATGATGATTGCAGGAGGTTAAGTCATTAGTGGGGATGATGAATGCCTTTCTACTTTTAGGAATTGGTTCCATGAAAGAGGGGAAATGGAGGTGGTTTCATAATTCCTTTAGTCATCCTTGGGCAAACTTAGAGGGGTAGGTGGCACAGGATAGGTTTCTACAAGTTTCCATGAGCAACCAACTCTCAAACTCTCCCAGAATTTTTTCCTACCTAGCCCATCACACCTTCTAGAGGGCCAAACTAAGATGTATCACACTTTGATAGTGCAGCACCTGAGATGCATAGCACCCTAACACAGGGCTTTCAAAAATGATTCATTTTAGGCACTTTCTGGATGATTTTTGAGATGGAACTTTTGGGGAATGAGGCATTCAAATGACTAGGTTCCTTTAGGGCATAAAATAAATATTTTAGGGGTTGATGAACCCTAATACCATTGACATGTGAGTTGGGGTTGATGTGCCCAAATATGTCTATAACAGCTTCCCATGCTCTACATAGACTGTATTTCCAATACCGCAACTCTGCTATATGGCTCAATAAGAAAGCTTTGTGCCTTCAACTTTTGAGTTAAATAGCATGAAAGGTGTCCAATTCTAAATCAATCCATTGTTACAATTTTATATGACTATCTCTTTTCATCCATCTTGATCAATAAAGATTACAATCACTTGCCACATTGTCATTCTTTTCCTTGGCAGAATTGAGTCAGCAGAGTGTTCCAAAGTGCCCCTAGTTTCAACATCCATAAGTGATTGAAGGGGTGGAGAGGAAAGTGTTTCCCTATCTGTAACAAGGTTTTTTGGTGCACCATACGTCCTTTAAAGCCTCTTCAGTGAAAATTAAACATCAAATCCTATCCTCTAAAGTGGACATTGTACTCCAAATCATCCAAGGCATCACCTAGGAGAAGCTCCAAAGTGGACACTTAAAGGGTTTTCCCTTCCTTTAAAAAATGAAGTAATATCAAAGTAGACCAATTGGATTTGATAGGCCAAATCAAACCCCATGTCACCATACAAGTGTTCACATACAAAACTTATTCTGAAGTATTGTATCATACACTAGTTCCTAAGATGGATGTCGGGGGTTCTAGAACGAGTTGCTCAGTTTTCATTGCCACATTTAATACTTTTCAAAGGAATCAGTCCCTTCAAACCATACCAATTTTTACAATTTCACAAGTCGGACCTGTTCCTATCAGTTTATAGTTTGTATTGAAATGCAATCTCACTTTACTTGTTCAATAATGTCAAGAACAATTATAGGTCAACTCCAACCAATTGTCAACAAACTTGTGGGTTAGGTTGGCCTTGCTCCAAATACTATCACACATGTATATATAATCATATATCTTCCTTTTTATATCTTGATCCGCTAAACAAAAGGATTCATTTCCTATATAATTTTGTCCCATGCCTCCATATCAACACTCATAGAAAATTATCTTCTTAATTCTTCATCTGTGTGCACCTTAGGGTCCTTTTTGGTTACTATATTTTGATGGAGCAATCCCTGGAAACACACCTTTTACAACATAGATTATGTTTTTTTATAGCAAACTCCCCAACACTCTTACACTAGAAATATAAATGGTTGTTATATATTGCAACAAGAAGCATTAACATATGAAGATGTGGTAGACCCTAAACTTTGTACATTCAATCCATTTATTTTTCTTTCATGGAAGGATTCAACCAAGGATCAAAAATGAACACATCAAAGGTAGAAATCAGATTCATCCTTACTCCTGTAGCTTCAAAATTTTCCAAGAGGAAATTTGGGTTGTTTGGCTTACTTGACATGAATGTTGTAGTGGATGCAGCTTGCTTCTTTTGAGGCATAGAACCATCCTCTACACTTCCTTTATTGATACAAACTAAGCTTATATGTTGCATCCTCTAATAGTCTTTGAAATGCTTTCTTGAAACTTCATATATGGCCTAAAAATACTCTGAATTTAAGAGTAATGTTAAGCCTGACTCCTCCATAATTGAGTGTTATTAAATGTATAATCTCATAGTTATTTTTTTCATCATTGAAGGGAATACGCAATAGGCTTAAGTATGATGGAAATTTAATAACTGCCTAGAAAAATATTTGTATGCTTGAGTTTTGTGTCTATACTTTTTCATTGAGGGAAGCAAAGTGCATTCTTCAACCCAGGTGAACCTGGGGGTGGTTCATCAAATCTTTGTGTAGTAGTGCATTGAATAGGGACACTAGCCTAGCCCATCTAAATCTTAATCTGACATGCACAAGCTATAGGATGCATATATCAAAACTCTTAACATATGAAATCTTGAGGTGCATATCAGTCCCAAATTATGACGAGTTTAGGCTAATTTGTATGGTACTATTATATATGTACTTATGTGTGTACAATTAATAAAAATGGAAAAATATTAAGATGTAGGATGAAATTAGATCACTAGGAAACAAAAGTAGAATTACAATTGGCCTCTCATTATGAGTTGGTTATATAAGCAACTGGTTTAGAATAGAAAGTCTTTAACTTCTGCAAAAATAAACTTTTAGTTGCAACATAAATGATTGCCATAACATACAAAAAAGTAGGTATAGATTACCATAAACTACAAAATTTCATACTCATTGTATAAAGGCTTTGACATTAAATCTATTTCTCCAACCAAGAATGATCATTCCTATGTAAAACGAATTTGAGGGTTTATAAATATGTTATAATACAATCACACGACATTGGAAACAATATATCAAAGGTCAAAACAGACTCTACTCAACATAACTTAGTAGTATTTATAAGCAAATACAATTCTAATTATTGACACTTCTGAGCATAGATGTCAAGGTATATGTTTCAAAAATTCTATGTTTGTATTTTTCCTTGGATAATTCTATTTGTGAAATGTAGAATTTTGATCCTTCTACAAGTCACCTGCACAACATCATTTCTAAAATGGGTAGACAGTATGTCTAAAAATTACGTTGCATTGACATATATCTTAAGTATCTCTGCAAGTTATTAGCTGATAAACTAGATTAAATTATTTTTCAAATAACATAGCACAAGGAAACTTAAGTTAGGTTGCAAATGCCAAAAAGAAAAAACCTAATGCACATTATTAGGCCTTAAAGGAAGAAATCAAGTGGCCTTAAAAGGTTCCGACATAGAAAATGTTGTAGTGGCTACAACCACCCTCCAAAAATTTTCCTTAGCTTCAGTTTGAAGCCTCCATACAAACCATCCTAGCAGCATGTCTTGCACTATCAAGTACATAGGCTTCATTGTTTTTTAGCAGCTTGCCATCCTGTGCATGTTAATTTGTGTCACCCCCCTCATAGGTTGCCACTCCACACTTAAACTAGTATCTTGCTGAGGAGCTCCCTCAGAAAAATTACACAATTCTAGAGGGGAACCATCCTTCCCTACAAAAATTGCACAAATCTGTTGGGTAGCCTGTTGGGCCCTGAAATTGCGCAATGCAGTCAAACATCGTTCCTCAGGAAAATTGCGCAATCTGGCCCAACACTGCAGCTCAGCCCAGAAATTGCGCAATTTTGGGCAGTAGTCACCTGCTCCTTCCAGAAATTGCATAATCCATCTGGACAACCAGCTTAACTCCCTGTAGAAATTGCTCAAAATTCCCTCTCAGTCAAGCAGGTTGTTGGAAGTGCCTTTAGGTTGATCATTTCCACTCGGGACCCAAAAAACTTTACTTACATCCATCACTCTCACGAAATCACAATATTTTATTTGCTTATCCTTCTCATTTTTCTTCCTTCATGGTGTGCTTTCATTAGTCACCCTAATAAAAATGTACAAGACAAGAGCATAATGACCAATCTTGTTAATCTAGGAATTTCATGGAATCTTACAGGGTGATTTCCCAGGGTTTCCAAGTACAAACCCTAACCATATTGAGGGACATGATTTCATACCTTAGACTTCATTTAATTCTATCCTTGCTATATACCCTAGACTACCTAAAAACCCTAGAAATCAAGAGTTAGGGCTTCTGTGAGGGAACAAGTAGATTAGGGTTAGGGTTTCCATATGACTAGGATTTCTAAATACCAACTAGGGTTTAAAAATCCTAGTTACCAACAACCTTTAACAAGATGAAGACTACAAAACCCTAGAATCAAAAATGCCACAAAAACCCTAATATGATTCATGTTAGACCCTATATGCATAAAAACAATATTACATACCTCAAGGAATACATACCTGAGTCCTCCATGATCACAAGAATCTACTACAAAGGCCTTCTACTTGTTCTCAAAATAGATAGTCACTTTCATTGCTATCATAATATTTCATATTGATTCCAAGATGCCAAAGCCAAATTTTGACTTCCAATGATCTTTAGAATGCTAAGCAAGATTACTTTTTCAAGAGACTATTTTATGCTCTTCCACTAAGTCTGGTTAGAGTTATCCTATAGGTGTTGTACATTTCTTCAAACTAGATTCCAAGTAGAGCTTTTTTCTTGAAACAAACCTCGAGTTATATATGTCAATCTTCCCCTATTATTGATGATAGGGATGGAGCTTATTCTGCAATGTTGACCCTCTAGTTAGGGCTCACCATGGTTACTATAAAAGAACTTTGATGCTGCGGTCTTGTAACTTTTAATAAGTTTCCTTGCTTCAAATATTTGATTCCGCATGAAATGAAGTCTTAGTATAGGATTGTGGTCTTGCCATAGAGATTCTATCTGTAATAAATCCAACTCTTCTAGGCTCCTTCGGGACTTTGCTCTATTACATGGGGTATACCTTTCTCCATTTTTCACAGAACCATTGTACCACCATACCACTGTACCACCTCTGCAACTTTTGGATTTCTAATACTTCTCTTCTGCAATTTCAAATTTTTGAAATAATATTGTCCCTTCAACCTACTAGTACAGAGAAATATACTTTAAAACCAAGATCTGATTTGGTCCAAACTTTTCCTTCAATCATACTCAAGGATCCAAACTCAGCCTACAATATAAATAATTTTCTTCACCAAATTTATACAGAACTTATCTCCTCGACCTGCAATCTCTCAAGCTTGTACCCATAATTCTTCTAATTAGCTTCGTTGGCCTCCTCCTTAATTTAGCCTTTAAGAGAGAATCCTATTGGCTTATTTAAGTTAAGTATGCTTATATTATTTCTTTAGTGCCTGGGTGCTTCAAACCAAATCATGAAATTATATTTTATTCTCCTTGATGTAGAATTTCCATGAAATTCTGATCTACTGATAAGAACAATTAGAAAAACACTTTATTTTCCTGCAAACACACAATTTATCTACTTAATTTGCAGTGGAATTAGGAACATAAATAAAAACACAATCCCACAAATGAACAACACAATTTTTATAACGAACCCAATTGGGAAAATACTCTTCTTTTTTATTGAGAATTTATTGAAGAAAGTTGAGAAGTATATATATTACAATACAATTTGTTTCAATATGAAAACAACCTTGTTTTAGATAGAGGAGGAATGACCTGTTATAGAGTTTTATGAACCCAACGTTTCGAACTACCAAGTGAGTCCATCATCAGTGGATGCGTCAATAGATATTCTGAAGATATTAATGATGTATCCATGAGCTGTATTTCAGAGTATATATATGGTTTATGAAAGAAATAATATAAGAAACTTAGTCGGCCATTATTTGATTAGTTTGTTAATATTAAGATATGAGTATTTTGATTTTATTTTTATATAAGAAAATTATTATATACGATTATTTATTTGTTTAATTTTTATTAAGAATTCTTAATTTTAGGTTAATAAATGGAATTTCTTATATTGAATTTAAACCATTTAAAGATTTGGTGAGTTAATTTACTATAATTTTATTGGATATATAAATTCTAGTGTTGATTTCTAATTATTTAATTTGAGTTATTTCAACTATTTGATTAAAATTAAATTCATATGTTACCTATAATTATTATAATTAATAAATTATGATTCGAGTTTTATTTTAGTTTTATCAAAATGATTAGTTATGAAATAAAATAGATTAAGGAAATGTTTCATTATAAGAAAATGTATACATTCAATAGAATAATCATTTATTTATTTGTTTGTTTATATATTTATTTATTTTATTATCTTTTAAGGAGGATGTTAGATAATGTTTGTTTGTTGTTTTGATTTTTGATTTTATTAATTTTTTAAATGAGAGAGGAGGGATTAAATTATTATAAGGGATATGAGTTAATTATTGATTCTTTAAGATTTCGAGTAAAGGTTTCCAGGTGTTGCTTAGTTTTAATCCATCGTCACGGTTCAAGTTGTTCTTCCTTTTTCTATTTCAATGGCTTCTTTGATTTTCCTTTTAAGATAGTGGTCTTCTTTTCTAACTAGTTTGGCTTCTTCCATGTAGATGTAATGAGAGGAAGAGTGAACATGTTTTGCTAAGGTTGATTTTGAGGTCCTCTCTTTTCTTAATTCGGCAGTGTTTTCTTTAATTCTGATGTTGAGAGACCTACTTGTCTCCCTTCAATTTCAACACATCAGTTAACTTCCACCTAACTCACCTTAATTTTTAGGGAATTCTTCCTAAATTATTGGAAATCATCCTAATTTATAGGGAATCTCCTAATTTTAGGAACTTGAGTCATGCACAAGAAGGAACTCATTCTCATTCCTGTGATTAAAGGCACAAATCAAGGAACCCTTTTCTCGCTAATATTTTCAACACTTGATCTGCTTGGTCATCTGGGGCATGTGAAGTATTTTGGTTTTATTACAACCCTATTTTTTAAGGAGACTCAATCAATAGATATATTCCATCTACCTATCACTTTGATCTTAGCTCTGATACCATGTTGGAAAATTGATTAGGGAAGTATGTTTAACTTTACATTTTCCTTTATTCTCATTTATCTATGATTATTAGGTTCTTCTCGACTTGATTATGCTTATGTTCTTATTATCAAATAAATTCCAAAACAAAAAAGATCAAATGTACACAAGATATAGGCTCCACGCCAGGGAAAAACCCCATAACCTGGGGAAAACCAGAAAACATATTCTTCTTTTGGAATCAAATCAAAATGAGACCTCTGAGACCTAAATGCCAAAGCCCAACCACCTCCAAGATTCTAGTCTTTCTTTCAAGAGTCAAAGTCCAAATAAAGAAGTCTCTCTTGTACACTTTCAGGGTCATATCCCTCAGAACATATCCTCCCACTTCAATGTATATAGGTGGTTGCCACTTCAGTCTTATATGAGTGAATATAATTGGTATGATCCTACAACTTCGATATTGTATGGGTGACTTCAACAGAAAAAATAATGAAGGATGTTTCTTTCATATGTTTCTTGTTATCCTTATGCTCCTATTCACCTCAGATTGAACCACACATTTCTTTTTAAAATGAGTCAATATCTTCCTCTATATATACACTTATTTGAAGGGAAAATGCTTCATCTTCAAGGTCGACTTGAGCAGGGTAAGGCCGACTCAAGCTTGGAGGGGTAGAGTGGCTTATACATTAGTTACATGATTGCAATATTCCAAAAAAGTTCTTGACATTGACACTTAGATTCATGATGATCCTAGAAGCATTTTAATTAATGCTTGACCTATTGACAAAATGTAATAAGCATGAAACCCATGCCAAAAATGAAATTTTATTTCTTATTTACATCATATGATAATAATGAGGACTAAACCTAGTTACTTTTCCAACAGAAAGTCAGGTTGTTAGGATTACTAGGCATGAATTTTGTAGTGGACAACAACTCACTTATTTGGAGGCATAGACCCATCCTCTACACTTCTTCTATTGAGCCAAACTAAGCTTATATGTTTCAACCTATAATAGTCTTTGAAATGCTTGCCTGAAACTTCATATCTGGGCCAACAATACCCTGAATTTAAGAGTATTGCTAAGCCTAACACCTCCATAATTTAGTGTTACACTCAGTGAAAAATCTTATAGTTCCTAGCCCGCCTTTTTTTGTACAATAACTACCTTATTTTTGTTTTTTTGTTCTCAAGAGATATAGTGATGAAAATTAGAGCCTAAATATTGCCTAGTGTAACCTTCACTCAAGAGTTCCAGGTCAATATCTTACCACTATCATCTACAAAGTGTAACATATCATGGAGAGTTACATTTTTTAGATATTCATAAACAAGAATGGTCTTCCCATGCTCTACAGAGTCACTGTATTTCAGATACCGCAACTTTGCTATATGGATCAATAAGAAAGTGTTGTGCCTTCAACCTTTGAGTTAAATAGCATGAAAGGTGTCCAATTCTAAATCACTCTGGTGTTCCATTTTTATATGACTATCTGTTTTCATCCATATTGATTGATAAATATTACAATCACTTGTCACATTGGCATGCTTTTCCTTGGTAGAATTGAGCCAACGGAGTGTTCCAAAGTTCCCCCAATTTCAACCTCCATAAGTGATTGAAGGGGTGAAGAGGAAAGTGTTTCCCTATCTAGAACAAGGGGTTTTAGTGCACCATACGTCCTCTAAAGTCTCTTCATTGAAAACTAAACATCAAATCCTATCCTCTAAAGTGGGCATTATACTCCAAAGCATCCAAGGCATCACCTAGGCGAAGCTCCAAAGTGGACACTTAAAGGGTTGTCCCTTCCTTTAAAAAAGCAAGTAAGTAATATCAAAGTAGACCAATTGGATTTGATATGCCAACTCCAACCCTATGTCACCATACAAGTGTTCAAATCAATGCTACAAAACTTATTTTGAAGTATTGTATCCTACACCAGTTCCTAAGATGGATGCCCAAAGGGGTTCTAGAACGAGTTGCTCAGTTTTCATTACCACATTTAATACTTTTCAAAAAGATTGGTCCCTTCAAACCATACCAATTTTTACAGTTTCACAAGTCAACCATGTTCCTATAAGTTTATATTTTGTATTGAAAATCCAATCCCACTTTACTTGTTCAATAACGTCAAGAACAATTATAAGTCAACTCCAGCAAATTGTCAACAAACTTGTGGGTTAGGGTGGCCTTTCTCCAAATACTATCACATGTGTATATATAATCACATATTTTCCTTTTTAGATCTTGATCTACTAAACAAAAGGGTACATTTCATGTATAATTTTGTCCCATACCTCCATATCAACACTCACAGGCAATTATCTTCTTAATTCTTCATCAGTGTGCACCATAGGGTCCTTGTTGGTTACTATATTTTGATGAGAAATCCCTGACAACACACCTTTTACCACATAGATTATGTTGTTTGATAGTAAACTCCCCAATAGTCTTACACTAGAGATATAAATGGTTGTTATATATCGCAACAAGAAGCATTAACATAAAAAGATGTGGTAAACCCTAAATTTTGTGTATTCAATCCATTTATTTTTCTTCCATGGAAGGATTCAACCAAGAATCAAGCATGAACACATCAAAGGTAGCAATTAGATTCATCCTTACTCCTAAAGCTTCAAAATTTTCCAAGAGGAAATTTGGGTTGTTTGGCTTACTTGATATGAATGTTGTAGTGGATTCAATTTGCTTCTTTGTAGGCATAGACCCATCCTCTACACTTCCTTTATTGATCCAAACTAAGTTTATATGTTTCATTCTCTAACATTCTTTGAAATGCTTGCCTAAAACTTCATATCTAGGCTAACAATACTCTGGATTTAAGAGTAATGCTAAGCCTGACTCCTCCATAATTGAGTGTTACTAGATGAATAATCTCATAGCTATTTTCTCATCATTAGAGAGAATATGCAATAGGATTAAGTATGATGGAAATTTGATCACTGCCCAGAAAAAAATATTCGTATGCTTGAGGTTTACGTCTATACTTTTGCACTGAGAGAAGCACAGTGCATTTTGAGACCCAGGTGAACCTGGGGGTGGTTCATCAAATCTTTTTGTAGAAATGCATTGAATAGGGACACTAGCCTAGCCCATCTAAATATTAATATAGCATGCACAAGCTATAGGATGCATATATCAAAACTCTTAACATATGAAATTTTGAGGCGCGTATAAGTCTCGGGTTATGACGAGTTTGGGTTAATTTGTATGGTACTATTCTATATGTACTTATGTGTGTACAATTAATCAAAATGGAAAAATATTAAGATGTAGGATGAAATTAGATCACTAGGAAACAAAAGTAGATTTACAATTGGGCTCTCATTAGGATTTGGTTATATAAGCAACTAGTTAAGAATAGAAAGTCTTTAACTTCTGCAAAAACAAAATTTTAGCTGCAACATAAATAATTGCCATAACATACAATAAAGCAGGTATAGATCATCATAAACTACAAAATTTCATACTCATTGTATAAAGGCTTTGACATTAAATTTATTTCTCTAACCAAGAATGACCATTCCTATGTAAAAATAATTTGAGGGTTTATAAATATGTTATAATACAGTCACCCGACATTGGAAACAATATATCAAAGGTCAAAAAAGACTCTACTCAACATAGCTTAGTAATATTTATAAGCAAATAAAGTTCTAATTGTTGACACGTCTGACCATAGATGTCAAGGTATATGTTTTAGAAATTCTATGTTTGTCTTTGTCCTTGGTTAATTCTATTGGTGAAAGGAAGACTTTTGATCCTTCCAAAAGTCACCTACACAACATCATTTCTAAAATGGGTAGACAATATAAAACTTACATTGCATTGACATATATCTTAAGTATCTCTGCAAGTTATTTGTCGATACTAGATTAAATTATTTTTCAAATAACATAGCACAAGGAAACTCAAGTTAGGTTACAAATGCCAAAAATAAAAAAACCTAATACACACTATTAGGCCTTAAAGGAAGAAATCAAGTGGCCTTAAATGGTTCCAGCATGGAAACTGTTGTAGCAGCTACAACCAACCTCCAAATTTTTACCTTAGCTTCGCTTTGGAGCCTCTCTACCAACCATCCTAGTAGCATGTCTTGCACTGTCAAGTACATAGGCTTCATTGGTTTTTCAGCAACTTGCCAGCCTGTGCATGTTAGTTTGCATCACCCCCCTCATAGGCTACCACTCCAGAATTAACCTAGTTGTTGGTTGAGTAGCTCCCTCAAAAAATTGTGCAATTCTAGATGGGAACCAGCCTTCCCTCCAAAAATTGCGCAAATCTGTTCAGCCGCCTGTTGGGCCCATAAATTGTGTAATGTAGTCAAACAACATTCCTCATGAAAATTGTGCAATCTAGCCTAGCACTGCAGCTCAGCCTAGAAATTGCACAATTATGGGCAACAATTACCTACTCCTGCCAAAAATTGCGCAATTCCTCTAGACAGCCAGCCCAACTCCCCCCAAAAATTGTGAAAATTTCCCTCTTAGCCAAGTAGGTTGTTGCATGTGCCTTCAAGTTGACTGGTTCCACCCAGGACCTAGCAAACATGACTTGCATGCATGGGCTGATTTTTCCTAAAATAGAAAAAATCAACATACAAAAGGAATCCCTATATTTTAGGGAATTATTTTTAGCAGCTGGAGTTTACTTGCAAATATCATTTTAGAAACTTCCCTCCAGGCACCGCTTTTTCCTAGATTTGTGGCATGCGCATCATAATCCTCAAACTTATTTATTCAATGCTTCAAAGCTCATTCTTCACATCGATCTTGGGCTTTGACATCTTACAGCACATCCAGGAGTCTCCCGCACATCTAGCTCAGCTATTTCTGGGTAAGTCCGCTTTACTTATCTTTTGTAGAACTTTTGTCACTTTTTGTGTTTTGTCTTGTGTGAGTACTTTCTACTTGATTTCTGTGAATGCTTGTTGTCATTAGCATGCATGTTGGTCTGTACAATCATCATTTCAATTTTCGTTTGCATCTCACTGTTGTCGTATGCATGACACTATTTTGCACGAATGGTCACCAATTCGGTGAATCATTTCACACATATACATGTTTTTCTATTTTCTAAATCTTGTATTTGTTGTTTTCATGCATGATCATTCACTCCATCTTACACTTAGTATCATCATGCATTCACATCTTCATATTATTTCAGTCGCCCGCCGGCGGGTCTAGGCAACCTTTGCCCAGACTCTTCCTTTCCTGGACAACATTACACAACTCTGAGAGGGAAAGCTTTGCCTTCCTCCTAAAAAATGCTCAAATATGGTCAATCAATGGCCTCTAGTATTGCTTTGCACAATTTTGAGAGGCAGTGTCTGCAGGCCCATAAAATTGCGCAATGCAATCCATGGACGTGCATGACTTGCCAGTTGAAATTGCACATTGTGCAATATCAACACCCAAGAGGCTAGTCTGGATTCCACATTGTGTAATTCTGGCAGTCAACCAACCTCCCGATAGTCCATACTACTTTTTGCACAGTTCCAAAAGTCAGTCTCCTGGCCTCCCAATGAAAATTGCGTAGCAGTCCCCCAATATGTTGCATGTCAGTCCTCAAGTTTTCTTTTGTTTTAACTAATATATTTATTTCCATGCATGTCACCATGTCTCCAAATACAGTATGTGTTTGATATAGACAGAAGCATAACTGAAGATGCAGTTAAGCGAGTGTCTACAAGTTTGTCGATTTACAAAGACACCAAACTGATCATAGGCAAAGACATCAAGTTGAAATGGAAAGAGGTCAATGATGCATTCTCAGGCACATTTGGGGAGGATCTTGAAGATCATAAAGTCTTTTTGAACATTCACAAGTCCAACTTATACCGGATTTCATGCAGATATCCCATGTTCCCATGCGCAAACATGTTACATTGGATCATCTCACACACTGATCCCGAGATGATGGTATTGAGTAGTGTCAGCAAGACAGAGATTTCTACCTTGAGGGCACATGACTATCAGCAAATGTACCACTTGCCAAAGTTAGTGATCACCATGGAGACACCCTTCAGCATACCCAGCAGCAATGTCAACTCCAGGGATATCTTGAAGAATTGGGTGAAGGAGCCAGCCAAATTCAGGATGACACCCAACCCGATTTACAAGATGAAGATACTGCGGAAGTTGTATCAGTACTTGGTCATATTTGCATGCCACTTGTACGACCAAGAGAACACGGAGACCTTCTCACAGAGTTGGGTGATCACATTGGACCAACTAGCTAGTGAAGGGAAAGCATGAAATTGGTCCGACATGTTGGCGCACAAGCTGAAGAAATAGGTAACAGGAGCTCGAAAGCCACCTAAAGGTCAGCAAGAAGAAATATACATGTCCACTTACATCTTGGATGCAATCTATTCCCATCAGCAGTTCCCAGGCTTGGAGTGAGCATGGACATCAGCAGAAACCTTTGTGAACACTTATTGTAAATTGTTTTCCAAATGCAGCTTCCATGGAGTCATCACATAGATGTCAGATCATTTTTTCACCCCAATGTACAAGATGATATTTGAGCAGGATCCACCTTACATGTCAATGGCAGCAATGGAGGCACTTATCAACATAGCATATTGTATGCCTCACCGTTTGGCACCTTCATATAGATGTACAGCGTGGAGAAGCCTCTATATGTCTTGCCGGATTTTTCCATGGACAAGCTCGTCATGCCAGAAGTGTTGTACCACATCTCAGCAGGATTGTCATCCAGGATGCACGAGAAGAAGAAGGCACCTTGGCTCACTCTTCCATTGTAGATCGGGTTGTACGAGATATGGAATCTTAAGCATGTTGATGCCGAGACAGAAGAGTTTAAGAAATTTACTTTCAACACCAAAATCTTCAATCTGTATGACCCACATTATTTTGTGAAGGATCACTGCACGAGAGTGAAATTTTCATGGATCCATGGGGCATGTCATTGAGCTGAGGAAGACCCATGGAGATATTGTCATAGCTTCTCCAAGCCCAATGAACCAGTCGGCATCGCTGTGGAATGGTTAGTGAAGCAGCGTGAAGTAGCATTTAGGAGAGCACCAGTAGCAGTAGAGGTAAACATACCAGCGCGCGAAAAAGGCAAGAGGAAGATTGTTAACAACACAGAGGCAGAACAAGGCTGCAAGTTCATAGTAGATCCACTTGTGTAGAAAGAAACTTTGGAAATAGAAACAAAGGGGCAACAATGCTATAAGAGGACCACACAAAGGCAAAGAGAAAAACAGAGGATGGAGGAAACATTGAAGGAGTTACAAGAGTTGAAGGAGAAACTCCAAAAGGAACAGGAGTTGCACAAAGAGGAGAAGGAAGCACAGTAGGGACAGACACAGCAAAGGGCACCACATGCATAGATAGATGAAACTGTGCCCGTACAGGTGGTAGACACATCCGAGTAGCTAGAACAAAGTAGATAGGGTGAGCAGTCGTAGGATCAAGACTTCACTCAATAGATTCAACGAGCACTTGAGTAGATGGATACGGAGATGGAGTAGCCAGAGTTAGAGAAAGACATCGACCTCATGCCTTACCACTAACAAGTCGACCCATTGGATTCACAGCATCTAGAAGTAGAGAAAGTCCTGAGCGACCAAGGAGACACTGATATCCTTAGAGATAACCCAGAAGAAGATATGCACAACATATCATTCGACGAGTCGCAACATAGAGTTTTGAAATCATGTAGATTATCTACTCTAGATGTCCATAAATCTTCTATGCATTTTGAAGAATGAGTGATTGTATCTGACGTGTGCTATCATCCAGTAGAATTGGCCATTGCTACTAGAGCATATGCCAAAGCCACTAGCTCTAGTGTTCACTTATTGATAGCAGAGAATGAGTGAATGGATAAGGAGCTACAGACGGAAAAGTAGGGAGGAGAACTAGTTATAGCATCCTCCCATGTAGAGCTACTAGATGAAGTACCATCCCTTGTGACAGTCATGCGGGCGTTGTATTCCATATTTGGTATTGTGCATAAGGTGGTTGTCCATCTCAATGGTTGGCAATAGCGATATGCTAGGAGAGCATGTATCTTGTCAAACTTGCATACTATTGTTGACTGCATGCAAACATGGACAACGAGATTCAAGGGAGCCCTATTACACTTTCCCAAGATGATGAAGCCCAGAGCAGTTGAGTTGAAGGCACGTATCCAGAGTCAGGTCGGAACTATGAAGAACTCCCGCATCTCATCGCTAGTTTACAGGCTTCCCATGCATGGGTTTTCAGAAGCATCGATGTTGTTGTGCATGCACATGCGATCCCATCTATTGGGACACTCATCGAGGCAAATAAAAAGGGACAAGTCCGACTAGAGCTAGACTTGTACTTTGACGAGCTGATACACATAGCCACCAGTGCAGACTTGGTAATCAGAGCAAACACCATGCATCAGTATGTCATTGGTTTGGCCACACTCAAGAAAATGATGTGCATGTTATCATACAAGTTCGACAGAGGATCCAAAGTAGTGTACCTGGATGAAATAGAGGCAAGAGTTCATTTCTAGAAGGATGTCACCACAAAGTACATGGACACCATCATGGACTACCAAGCTTTGCATCAGTGCGCCACCATCGACCATCATGAGGATGTCGAAGAGTTGGTCTTCCCATAGTTTTCTGAGTCATAGTGATATCTTATATGGCTTACTTAAGCCTATTTTGTCTAGCATGGGTACATGTGTAGATTGTATGTAACATCTTGTCAAGTGGAAGTTCAAGTGTCGATAGCTGAATGTAACAATCATAGAGTAGTTGAAGAGTCATGAGGGTAGATGAACAGTCACAAAGGGGAATTTCAAGCGTCACCCCACACTTTTCTATGTATAGTACCTCATAAATCATTGTAAGGAATTTTGCTTAGCTAAGCTTCTGATAGGAGTATCTTAGAGAAATATTGGAGAGTATTGTTACGAGCCTTGGCTTCTCCATAATGCAGAGCTAGTAAATCTCTTTGGAGGAGCAAGCACCAGTGATTGTAATGTTCCACTACCGAGACTAGTGGTTGATCATGGTTGTACTGTATGATTGGAACTTTCACTTTTAATATAACAGAGCCAACACATTTCATGCATATGTTGTTATTGTATTTAAGCTATCTTGGTTACCCTAATGATATATGTATATGTTTTCTTATGCATGCATGTATGGACTCTTTCTTTATAAGTATGTACGAACATTACTGAGATGTGTTGTTGGTTTAACCATCACTTTGGATTGTTAGCATACTTTCTTTCTAGTTTTTAATGCATCTTCACTCGTGTATTCCCTTCCAAGTCGCGTGCTTTCACAGGTTTCTAAGGGGTGCACTCACCCCACTTTCTGTGTGTTAGAACTATTCATACACCTTCATTGGCTTGTTGCGCATGTCACACCCTTGCTACCAACAAGGACATCTTGCTTGCCTCTGTGCAAAACCATAGCCAAGGTGATAGCATACAAACCATTGTTGGGACTCCTACACCAAATGGTTTGATGTCTAGTTGGGACATCTTACCGAGGAGATCCCCTGACATGTTGGCATGTCTAGCACCATCAATATATGCATAAATCTTTCCTAAAGACATGGGATTTGGCTCACATTAGATATCCTTTTCTCAAGTTCCTTTTCACATTTATGCTAAAGGTTGTGTTGAAGAGCTCAATTTTCTTCAAACGTGTCAATTCTCCTCAATTATATTTTTGAATGCACTCTAACAAGCGCTTGCATGTAGTGCATGGTATTTGTTGCTTGGTGGTGCACATTATGGCCCCGCAACAATGCTTGCAGTCTCATGAGACCCCTAAGAGTGTGGAAGTTTCTCCTAACTTACATCAAATATATGAACTTATAGCTGTGAAAACTAAAATTATTGGAAAACCCCTCTTCTTACTAGAAGCTACCATAATAGAAAAAGAGATCACACCAGATAACTTCGAAATGCAGTATGAATTTTGATGGCTACACATTCTTTAGGGGAATTGGAAGAGTAATAGGACTTTGTAATGTGCACAAACTTGGAAATAGGATGAGTAGTTGTAACCATTGCCTTTGCAACTACCATTGTAGATGAATGATTATTTTTTTCCTCTTTGATTTCAACCAATTGTTTCTCATGTTCATTTTGCATCTCTTGGCCTTCCTCCAATTATTTGTTTACCTTGATATCTTCCTTTGGCGTGGTAGGTTCATGATTTCTGAAGCTTCCAAAATGACATCCCCCCTTCTTCTTCCCTTGGTTTTTCTAAGATATAACTACCCGTATTCAAGTTTAGGAATCAAAATAGTTAAAAATAGGATTTTTTTGCAAAACAAATGTAGAAACATGATTACTCTGTGGGATTTCTAATTAGCACAAAATACCCATTTCAAGGCACTTAAACAAGATCCATTATTATCCTTTCCCAAACCATCACTCTTCATAAAATATACAAAACATCACAAATCAATTTGGGTGATATAATTAATATGGATTTTCCAAGAACCCACATTTGAGGATTTTATTGCTATAAGATCAAATTGGAGACAAATTCACCGTTCAATATGGTTAATTTTCACACTGATTGCATAAGCAGAAAACCCATGCAATGTGATCCTTGTATCTTGAGATAAAAAAAAATATTTACTCATAGAATAGATTGGAGACTTATAATACTCAATATAAAACACAAATTAAAATTCATGTGTACAACCTACATCACACAAAAACTGGGTTTGTTGCACTCGCAAAGAAGGAACTGGAAACACTGGAACTAACATAACAAATGGATATTTTCATAAAAAGCATACATAGTGACCAAAAATTGGTCCATGTGGTGTGAGAATTGACAATTGTCTTCATGCTTCAGTACCTAATTTAAGAAATATCCACACGACATAACAAATGGATATTTACATAACAAGCATACATAATGACCAAAAAATGGTCCATGTGGTGTGAGAATTGATAGTTGTCTTCGTGCTTCAATACCTAATTCTTGAAAAAAGGAGTGTTTTTCAATTTTCATTGGTTTATTCTACTTTCATTGAAGTTAGCAATCAGATAGGAGTCCCCTTCCACCTTTAATTGTCAAATCTTCAATGACCAACTTAGCTTAATTTTCAGAAATATCACTCTATCTCATACAACATATTAGAAAAACATTCCCTCTGTAAGCAAGATAGAAAAGTCTTGGGTTTACCATCCAATCCTAGTTTGCTTCTAAACTTCTTTGTATTGTGGGTTCTTATAGTTTCACTTGCAATAGTTTGTCACTAATGTCATTTTTGGATTCATTTTAATAGTTGGTTAATTTTAATTGAGATATATCCATTATGTCACTTTTAGTTTTAAAAATTGAATAGGTTTCTTTATTTAAAATTATACCATTTGAAGTACTAATTCCTTATATTATGTTTCCGATATTTTTGAGGTTGTTTTAGGAAATGTTGCAAACATCTTTATTTATCACAATTTTATCCCCATTTTGCGATTTTTTGGACCAACCAATGTTTGTTGTTTTTTACCGATATTTTGGTGGTATCTTAATTTGTCCGAGGTTTGCCAACTTTTATTGATATTTTCATGATTTTTTGGTTTTCTGGACTCTTACTGATTTTATCTCATTGCTGATGTTTACACTTGAACTAGTAGGGAATAACATATCAACAAGTCCAAAGATACATAAGTTTCCCTTATTCTTGAGTTGCTTGATGTTGTTATCATCTCTGATGATTTGGTGAACTATGTAGAGATGCGTGAATTAAGACCTGCAACTGAAACATAGCAGCTCCCTTAGACCCCACTGTCATGCGGAAAGAGTTATTTTTGCTGACAAAACTAACCTCCCTAGGAGTCTAAGACTCTCTAGTGACAA
>APFE030135800.1:0-11459 GCA_000404065.3 Pinus taeda
CTTCAAAATAGTTATGTTCAACCTGGAATCCTCCACTACATTCAAAATATCTCGTTTAACAATATTCCAACAAGCTTTAAAGAAATCTACATTGAAGCCATCTGGGCCTGGTGCTTTGCCCTTCTGCATATCTTTGAGGACCTCACTGACCTCCTTTTCAGTTACTAGCCTGTTAAGATTGAAATTGTCCTCTCTAGACACTAGCTTAGGTACATGTCTGGTTAAGTCCCTGATGAAATGTTCTCTTTCTGGATTGTTTTCCTGAGCTATGCCTCAGAAGTGTTGAACTAACATAGCTCCTATATGCTCATAGGATTGTTGAATTTGCCCATCCTCGTCCTTGATCGAAGAGATCCAGTTGTGAGCTCTGTTTGCCATGGTGGATCTGTGGAAAAATCTAGTATTACGCTCTCCTTCTTTTAGCCATTGAACTCTAGATTTTTGTCTCCAAAAAAATTCCTCTTGTTTACACAAATTTTCCCAGTCTTGATGATGTTTCTCAACTTGTTCACTTTTGTCTCTATCAAAGCCTTTCTTGATCATAGCTTGGTTGAGTTCTTGCATTTTATTTTCAACGGATCTCTTTCCAACAAAATATTGCCAAAATCATTCTTATTCCAGTCTTTAAGCCTCAGCTTGATGTGCTTTAATCTTTTGTGTAGAAGGAACATTCTTGTTCCCTGAATCTGCAAATCTTCTGCCCACCATTTTTCAATATTATTGATGAATTTTGGGTGTGAAAGCCATATATTCTCAAATTTGAAAGGTCTATTCCTGGGGGTACCTATGCCCTGGATCTCCATTTGAACCTGCCAATGATCTGAGCCTCCAAAGGGAAGAACTCTCGCTATTATTTCCTTGTCTATGAGCATAAGGTCCTCAGAGATAATGAATCTATCTAACTTGGAGGCTACATGAGACTCTCCTCCTCTTTTATTGTTCCATGTAAAGAGGCCATTGTTTGTTTCAATGTCAACTAACTTCATATTATCTGTAAAGATTTGAAAGGCTAAAGAGTCTTTACTTAGAGCTATGGTTCCCCCTTTTTTCTTCGAAAGTGATTTGATCATATTGAAGTCCCCTCCCATGATCCAAGGTATCCCTGCATGTCTGTCCCTGAGATCTACAAGGGAATCTATAAATCTGAGTTTATCATCTATCCTTTGAGGGTCATAAAAATTCGTGACTAGATAGGTATCCCTATCTCCTACCAGTTGAATAACCACTAATAAATAATTCCTAAATGCCTCAGCATCTATTATGTCAGTTCTTTGGGGGTTCTAGAGAGTGAGAATGCCCCCTGCTGTGTTCTCTGTTTTCACTTCTAGAAACTCAAATCTACTGAGTCATTTGTTGTGTATTTGTCTTAACTTTTGAATGGAACATTTCCTTTCCTGGATGAAAATTATATCTGGAGCTGCATGTTTCATTCTATTACTAAGAATTCCCTGTTTTTTTTTACTGCCTAGACCTCTAATATTCCAAGATGTGAACTTCATAATTAAAGATTCGTAAAGGAGTAGCTGGCTAGATCTTTCATCTTACCTGAGTCTATCATAAGCTTTCCACATTCCATCAATAGCTCGTTCTTCTTTTTCCTGCCTCTTTTCTTTCTTGGGTTTCTAGGTGCTAATCTCAGAGTAGTTTTTATCGTTTTCACACCTTCGTTACTCTGCCTGTCAATGTTTTTTCCCCTTCCAAACCCTTAGCCTGAGTTTTCCATAAATACAAATGTTCTATTCTATTGAACTCTTCTTGCAGTAACGATTCTACCCCACCCGTTATTCCCTGAATCAAGAACCCTTCTAGATCTAGGTGTTCTCTGTCTAGAATCTCCTGTAGCTCATGGTCCTCCAGTTTCATCTCACTCTGGGTCATTTCCTGATCCATCTCCGATTCTATGTCACTCATCATGATCCCTTTCTGTTTATCATTTTCCTGTGCTTGTTCACGGTTTTCTTCTTTATCATTCTCCCCAGGACTTCCTTCCATTACTTGATCTTCTGTTGTTATTTCTTCATCCTCTTCAAGATCTTGGAACTAGTTTTGACTAACCCGTTGTCCTTCATTTAGGTGTTGCTTTGGCCCTCTTTTGCCGCCTTTTCCTCTATGTACGACTTTGTGAAAGCTATGAGTGTCTTTCATTGTATTAGTTTTGCTCTTGTTCTCTGCTTTACTAAGAGGGCAGTCTCTGAGTAGGTGCCCATGTTCATGGCATTTACGACATCTGAATGGAATATGCTCGTAGTCTACTGTTTGCACCCATTCTTCATCAAAAACTTCCAAGATTACCTCATCCAGAAGAGCTCCGGATAGATCCATCTCCACACATCCTTGCAAAGGAAGTGTATTTTCCTTTTCTTGTGGCTTCAGAAGCTTTGACAAACCGACCTAATTTATTGCCTATGGCGGCTAACGATTCAGTTTGCCAGTAATCAAAAGGTAGAGAATAAAGTCTTACCCAGACCGGGACCGAGGTAAAAGTTTCACGCTTCGGGACAAAATTCATCATCCATGGCCGCATATAGAGACTTGCTGTTGTGTAGAAGTAGGGGCCTCCTTCAAACACTTTGTCTTTATCTTCAATTTTTGTGAACACCGCAGTAAAAAATCCCTTTGACCCAAGATGTAAATCAATGCTCCCTTTAGGTTTCCAGTGGTATTTGATCTATGTTTGTAAAGCTTTTTGAGTGTGTCATAATCCCATGAATTACATAATCCGCATGTGATCCCTGTGCACCTGCAGCACAGAATCATTTAAAACTACTTTGGGTTTACAAAGTCCCTTTTGTCTTTTGTCTTTTGTTCCCTGTTTTTTGTCATCTTCTTCCTTGTCTTTTGTGCTACTATTCTCCTTCATTTTGGTGCCATCTATTTCATTTTCCATATTTCTTTTTCCTTCCTCAACAGTGCCTCTACCTCTGACATTTTCTACCTCTAACATTTTCTGGAGGTTTCTTGCCCTTATTAGCCACGGCCTCTTTATAGGAGGGAGTGGAGCTCCCTCCTCTGCGTCTTTCTATGGAGAAAAACACATGCAGCAATCTGAAACCCTAGCTATTCACTCTCGGCTCTCCCCAAGGATGTTCGAACAAAAATTAATCAATCTATTCTTATTATGCATTTTCATATAATATATAAATAAAGTTTCTCCCTTTTACATACATTATATAATATATAAATAAAAATTGTCCTCTTTTCTTACATATAGCAGATAATTATTATATTTGACTTTCTTTTTATCAATTACGATTATATGTCATTGTTTTAAATTTGATACAAACCCCACCCTCACAAAATGTACAATGTGTAACGAGGTTGGGTAACTACTTTGGCTGACCATTCATCTGATCGAGCCACTGATTGACAGAATGTTCAGTCCACAAACGTGTTTTGTGAAGCGACTCAGTGACAACACATTTAGTTCAAGAACATGTTACAAAACACACCAATGATTATATAAATCTTTACATTTATGTACAGTTATTTAGTAAATTTTATTATTCAATAAAATTATAGTTTTAAAATTCAGACAGTTAAGATAGAATAATTATATAAATAAAAACCATGAAATCTTTTACCTCATGAAAAAGGTAAAATGTAAAAATATTATTATTATTTTCTCCCCTCTTATTTACTAAATATGGTATATTTGAGGAAACTAGAGTATGACGCCAATCGGAGAGCATGATGGCAAAGTGGTGGGCCCAGGTCAGTTTCCTCTTTTGGCAGCAATGTACCAACCATAGAGGTTGCTTGTGGCAGTGGCCACCATCATATCCAGACATATGTGACAGGAAGGTCGTTACTGCTTCTTGTAGATCCATAATCAACAATTTAATTATGATTAAAATGCAAACTGAAACCACAGAGCACCCAATCAAAAATGCAGAAACTGCTCACTAAATCCTATTTCCGAAATCACCAGAACCATCCATGGGCAATGATCGTGAGAAAATGATGGAAAACTTCAAGAAAAACGTCCTAATCTTGTTATTTATCATGCCAGATGATTTGATGCTTTATCTTCGACTGAGAAGGTAATCTTCCATTTAATTGAATTGAAGTACTGGAATGCTTATAGTCATCCATGGCCGGAAAGATTATTAAGCTAATGTAGGAACTATTATTATTATTATCATTGCAGGTTACAGTAATATAAAACGCACATCCATGCCAGATGATTCGATGCTTTAGCTTCGACTGCGAAGGTAATCTTCCATTTAATTGAATTGAAGTACTGGAATGCTTATAGTCATCCATGGCCGGACAGATTATTGTGCTAATGTAGGAACTATTATTATTATTATCATTGCAGGTTACAGTAAAATAAAACGCACATACATGCCGGCCTTTCTTTCCTTTCCAACGGTTCAAGAAACCGCGCCTGATAATCTCTTCTTCATATTGCAGAACAACTTATCAGGTTATTCTACAGTGGACGAAGAAGCCAAAATTTGGTTCCGCCATAAATTATATTGTTCCTCCCAACACAATGAATTCAACGGTTTCATGACGATGACGACATGGAAACCTTCAGCTCTTGGTCCTTTTCGACTACTCTGACTCCATCGGCAGATCTGAGAACGTCCGCCTACGAAAGAAAATACAGAAAATTCACAACGAGACACAATGATTGACAGGGTTCGGGCATTTTGGGAAAAAGATTTAAAGATTAGGGTTAGGGTTAGGACTAGGATTAGGTTACCTGATCAGCCGTTATCTCCACGGCGAAACCGTCGATAATAACCCAAGAGAAGCGCTTCTTGTAGGATCCGGGCTCCAGCGTCCTCTGCAATAGCGTGTCGTGCTTATTGCTTACGTATATCTCGAGCTCCCGCGCAGTACGCCTGCAGCAGCTTCTAGACCCGATTTTGCATTCAATTTGTGAGGCAGCCGTTTCTTTAAAAGAAAATCATGAATCTTTAAAAGAAAATAATAAATCTTCCAGCTCTCTCTCAAGAAAACCAGAGATTAAAGCAGGCTTTAAGAGTACCGAAACCCTTACACAGAGGGTTTGAAGAAAAAGAAGAGCGCCACGGACATACCTATCAGCCTTGAGGCGCTCATATTCCTCGTCGAATTCCATCAACACCAAGAACACCTCGGTTGCGCGTGCGGTCCTGCTGAGTCCCATGTTCGATCCTTGTAACCTTCAGCTTCTTCAGCAAGCCTGCGGTTTGCCTGTGTTTTGCAATATCGAAATGAAATGCGATGGCCTGCAGCCCAGGCTGTTAATGTGAATGAATGGAAAACTAAAAGGGCGATGGATGGATGTTTGTAAGGGCCGACCTGACGCTAGCAGACAAGTACCAACAGTGATCACTGCAGCTACAGAAGCTGACTCTTGCCAGAGCTGTGCTCCGGGTCCAGACAAATTACCTACTCCCTCCTTACAAACACGCAGTTCTCGTCCTTCCCATCGATGGAACGGCCTACCTACTTATAATCATTCGTATTAGTATTCCAATCTGTATTCGTATTCCTCTGTATCAATCTCTGCTACTTATGAGACCGAGATTTCTTGATAAAGAAATATCAGAATTTCCATCTGTTTCAACAATTTTACCAAATTCTTCTCAAATTTATGGTACTTCTTCCTGCTCCATTTCAAAACCCTACTGTGTATTGTATTGTAGAATACTGCAGTCTACCACGTACCTGCGAAAGAGAATCTTCGTGGAAACCTCATAATAATAACAATTGCTAATCGCGTGGGAATGATGAAAGATACCTTACATCATATCATCTGATTTCTTCAGTAAAAACTCCCTCGCCCCCCACGAGGGGCGCGTTCCATTCTTTATTCATATATTTCAGTTGGCATCCACCAGGCTTTTTTACTGAAGTAAAAATAATAATAATTCTATGACATTCTCTTGCGCTGCCCAGTGCCCGCCCTGCTCTGTCACTGATACTACGGCCCCCCTATTTACCTAGGTCGTTACAAACAGACTTTATTGCGATGTGATGTGAACAGAAACATATACACATTGTGAATATGCGGCCGTTTGCAATATATACATTGAATCCAAATGGAATCGGTCTCTGGTGGGTACTTTCATGTATAATGTAACAATAGATTTTGACTTTCATGCCAAAGGTAAAGGACACCAGACAAGCCACTTTCTTTTCTGGTTCCCGAGACACCATTCCATGTTAAATTAAGTGTTTCACGCGCATCCATGCCTGTGTTTCGCTTCCCCTTTATTTTCCAATCACTCTACAGATCTCATGTACACTACGATGTGATTAGATTCCTTTTTTTATTCTCAAACCATGTGGGTGTAAATCCCTAAGTCAATGCACAACAAATTACCACCAATCCCCTTTAAAATATCCATTTTAGTTTTCTTTAAAACAGTTTTTATTTTATTGTTGACTTAAGGTAGTTAATTTTATTATCTATTATATAACAAATTATATTGATGTTGACTATTCATAAATAAAATAATGAAGCAAAATTTTATAACATAGGAAAAAGTTATCCAATATTTTTAATGAGATACAGTAGAATCTATGATAATTATATATGATTTCATTAAAATAAAAGTTAGATAATTTGTTTTATTAACTATTTTTTTTCCCATGAATATAAAATGAATACTTTAATTAATAAGTAAAATAGTTTTTTACTAAAATATTGCAATTTGATTTCAAGTAAGATTGTAATCTTTGATTATTTAAAATATATTTTTGAATGTATAAAGGATTCAACATATTGGAAAAATTTTGAGGCATTCAAATTTTACATATTAAACAACTTGCACTCAAGTTTTTAAAAATCTAACCTAGCTTTTGTTTAAAATTAACCAAAAGAATACCGTAATAAAATTCATTTCATTTATTAGTTAAACTAAATGTACACTACGGTTTTAATTGATAAAATAAATTATCCAACTTTATTTTATGAAATTTTAAATATATAAAACACCCACTTCCCTTTAAAGTATGCCTTAGCGATGACATCTAGTCTCTAGTAAAGTCTTTAATTTAATTGAATTTTGTATCTTAAACAATATTAATTAAAACTTTTTGTATGGGTAACTAATTAAATTTTGTATCTTAAACCATATTAACTAAACATTTTTTTTATGGATATAATCTATCCACATCACTTTAAAATATATTGTGACTATGACCACTTGCTTCTCAAAAATATTGTTACTATGGCCACTTGCTTCCCAAAAAAAAATCTCTAATCTAATTGAATCTTGTTACAAAAATGACAAGTTTTGTATACTCACAATGTTTTCAGAATTGTCTCAAAATAAGGATATACTTTGGATTTTCTAGATTAAACTTGCTCACCTCCTAATAATACCTTAATTTTCTTTTACCATCTAAAAATTATAGGTATTCTACATAGTGATCTCTTCCTTTATTTTGCAAGAGATGTTGTTTCTATGGAGTTTCAATTTTGAAGTCATCTTAAGAAGTCACTTGTCTTCCATGTTGTTTATCTTGACCTTATATAGAACATATCTAGTCATAGTTATGCTCTATGAGGAGGATACTATAGGATGTATTATCTTCATTTTTGAAATTATAAGTTATAAAATACTTTTGGATTTGCTCTATTTTTCTTAGTGATTTTCTAAGGATAGTGTAAACTCATACTTTACAGTCATAGTTATGCTCTATGAGGAGGATACTATAGGATGTATTATCTTCATTTTTCAAATTACAAGTTATAAAATACTTTTGGATTTGCTCTATTGTTCTTAGTGATTCTCTAAAGATAGTGTAAACTCATACTTCATAGCCATATAAAATAACAAGAGTGACGAAAATCTCAAAGAAGAGTTTCTTCTTATCTCATAACCAAAGGTCCTCTAATTTGCAAACATTTTGCAATCATTTTCTAGTCTGGAATGGGATTCTTGCCTTTAATTTATCATTTCTCAATACTATAGTTGTATTTAAGCTTTTAGTGAGGATTTATCATAAGTGAAATTAGTATAAATGATAAATTTGTATTTAATTATTATAATCTTTATTTTGCCATGTTAACAATAATATTTGTGCTAGAGCAAAAATCCTTGAGAATTTTTAGTTATTTGTGGAGATCATAGGGACTCCTTACCATAAAACCAATATCATCAGCTTAAAGAAAGACATGACTATACCAACTAGAACCAAGAAGCACAACTTATTTTTTCCAAACAACTCTCTAACTTATTAACTCTCTCTAAACTCCTATATTATAATTAATTTCTTATAACTAAATTTCAATATTCCTACCATTAATAACAATATTCACTTACAAATTTTAAATCTTTAAATCTATTCCAAATATTGTTTCTAAAAATTATATAAAAAAAATTTAAAGGTATAAAACATTGATTTTATAATAAAAAATAAATCCTTACATTTACCTTGAACATTTATTAATTATAAACTACAATATAATACCTAATTTCTTTAACCTATTTTTTAATATTTTTTTTAATTAACTAATAGTTAATAAAATGCCTTAAATATATTAAAAATTTAATTAACTTAAAAAATTAAATTAATATATTATATTTTATATAAATTAAATTTAATAAACTAAATAATTATATATATATATAAATATATATATATTATAATTTTAAAATTAATATTATATATACTTTGGTGTGGAGGAACCTAATAGAGTAACTAAAGTAGTTGTGGAAAGCGTCGAAATGGTATTTTGGTTATCTTCCCATGTATTCAACTTTGAACAATGAAAGAAGGGAATCATTTCATTATTGTGGATTTTTTTATTTAACACCAAAAAAAAATGTATTTATCATATTATAATATTTAATAACTATATTTGGTAGTAATTTAAAAATAATTTCATATATCTTTGAATGGAGTATAAAGTTGTTGTGGTAAAGTGTCATTGGTAGTGTTATTGATTATTTTTTATATTTTAAATTTTGATAAGAAATGAATTGTAATTTAATTTATTTATAAATTATATATATAGTAATATATATATATATATATACTATATAATAATTAAAATAAGAAATGTTATTTATTTGTAGTTATAGATATTTTTGATATTATTTTGAAATTACTATATTTGATTGACCTTCGCATGGTTTTTATATAGAACTTTTTAATTATATCGTTGAATGTAGTGTATATTATAGTGATGAGTATTTATTAATTATTTAGTTGAAATTTTAATCTAATATTTATTAAAAATATTTTTCCTTATCTTTTTATAGAAAAATCAATGTCTCATTGCGCATACTTTTTTTATGTTTACAATTTAACAAAAGCTTTATATCAATACTTTTTCTATGTTTATAATTTAATCAAAGTTTTAAATGGATCTCTTATTTTGGAGACTTTTTCCATATTTATAATTTAAACAACATTTAAATGAACATTATACGCCATGCACCTGCTCCTCCATTCAAGTTAATCCACCTCTCTTTCTCATGTATATGTATGTTTCTTCCTCCATTCAAGTTAATCCACCTCTCTTTCCCATGCATATGTTAGGCACTTGTTTCTTCATCGATAAGTTAAGCCACCTCTCTTTCTCATGCATATGTGTAGTATACCTAGCGGGGATAATATAGGGTACAAAGGGAGCTACCCAAGGGAATAATGTAATAATAGGATGGGCCATAGTAATAAATAAGGTGGTTAACGAGTATCATGTAAGGGACCACAAGTAGTTAGTAATAATGTAATGGGCCCATGGTATTAGATAGATGGTATTGAGGGAACCATGGTAATGACCCATGGTATTGTATGTATGAAGCCTAGATAGAGGCTAGAGACTCCCCATTAAGAGATGTCAAGGAATATTGTATGAACAGACATATGGCTTGTGGAGTGGTCTCCTTCCTTAAGGAGTGAATGTATGGTATTGCCCTATCTTAAGGGTTTGATCAATAAAGAAGCTTTTCTATTCTATATTTAGATCTTGTTATTTATTAGCTTATTTCTATTATCATATATTTTTGGGTTAGATCTATTATCATATATTTATTGGGTTATTTCTCTCTTATTGTTTCTGGGTTTATTTGCATTATCTTATATTTTCAAATCAAATCTATAACAAGTGGTATTAGAGCACTTTCTTGGGCAAAAGTGGAGATTTTTTTTTTTAGGAACTTTCTGGGGCGGCGAGTTTCGTTGCGGGATTTTATCCCCTAAGGCTCTTGGGTGGAACCCTAGCAGACTGAAAGTTGTCTAAGTCAAGAAACATGCACACACAGCCATTATGCTAGAAAAAGCTATTTCTAAGGTGAGAAGGACATACCTCAGGTCCTACGTTTGGGTAGTTCCTCAAGGGTGCAAACCCTTCTTCATGTCCCTTCCGCTCCTTTGCCCTGCAAAAACAACAATTCCAAGGAATGTAGCAGTATACGGACAAAGATTTACATAAAAATCATCTTTATGCTATATAAGAAAGGAGTTAGTTATAAACTTTTAGACATCCATTCATACATGAAATTCAAATTTGAACATCATTAACATAAAGAGATAAGCATATCGGGAACAAGATGTGTTTCTTTATTAGACAAATAGAATAGTACAACAAAGAGCAATATCACCTGAACCACTTCTGCAGGCTCAAAGCTCAGCCTCCTTCTGGATCCGTCCCGCCTCAAGCTTCTAGTAGGTCACCTTCCAATACTCACTCCAAGATGTCATGACTAAGGGATGAACATCAAATCACAAGGAAACAAGGGTTTCCTGTACAATATGGGGGAAGTGTAGAAGGCACAAGGGTCTTCAGACCTGATCAGGGGGAAAAAATCAGTATAATAACCTTGCTCTATATTCTCTCCTCCTTTAGGCCTTCCCTTTGATGTCTTTTTATACCAATGCCAAAGTAGTTTTTTAGTTAGGAATTGGTTGGGGATAGTTGAGGCAATGGGCACTAACAGGTGATCAGCAAGTAAAACCCGCGATCTTCGCCCGAAAATAAGGAGTTTTATATTTTTTTAAGTGTTTTAATACATATACACGGGTTGGGTATGTATGAACCCGCGTATACACGCGTTTAACTCAGGACAATGTCGCCTACAGGGAATAAAACACTGTTTTTTAGATTTTGGACGAGGTCTGGAAGGAGGGGTTGCCCTAGGCCATGGGTGTAGCATCACAAACCATAATGGTGAGATTTGGAGCTATAACAGATGCCCCAGAATATATAAGGTCAGAAGGGGTACATGATGGCCGAAATATATTAAGCAAGTAAATGGAAAGGAAACCTGCCAAAAGATGAGGAGTACTTCACCGGAAGTCAGCCTGCCAAGCCACAAAAGAAGATTAGAAAGAAACACCGTCTGAGGCGGGCATACCCATGCTCAGAGAAAGTAAAGAAACGCATGTTCGCATATCAAGTACAAGCGGATCCACTAAGTATACAAGTATAAATGACTGTAAAATACATAATGGATCATCTGATCATGATCGAACAAGTACATGTCTGAATATCACATATAAACTGTCAA
>APFE030135804.1:0-15860 GCA_000404065.3 Pinus taeda
TATATTTTAAATTAATTTAAAGTTATTAAAATTTAATGTGATTATGAATATACAATTTATTATAAATTTGTATTTTTATTAGGTATTTAAATGTAGTAGATATAATATCACTATAAGGATCAATGAGAATACTTTTTGAGTTGGAATTTAGGGATTGCCACAAACAATCAATGAGAAGTTTATGTGTTTCTGCAAGTTTTTTATGGCTATAAAGAGAAACATTCAAGATTCCATTATCATTAGTAACTATGTCATTATTTTACATCACTCTATCAATGGCTCTCTTTCATTTGACAACAAACTCTAAGTCATTGTAAAAGGATATATCATATGGTAGGAAGATTTCATTCCAAATCATTTATTCATGTTCATAGGAACAACAGCAAGAAGGCATATCAACTCATGAATGAGGGATTCCATCTAGTAAAAGGAAACCTTAAAAGTGGATAGGGTTCTATGCTTAACCCAGTTACTTAACTCTGATTGCAAACCATTTTTTGTAAGTATTGTTTTTTAGTTGGTCTATTTTAGAGGATCTACAAGCTAGAATTTTTAAAACACTAACGCTCTTGTGCCTGCTCCATGGCGTAGTTTTGGATCACAGTTTAAAATTTTGTTGTGTAATACAGTGTTGATGAGTCTAGACTAGAAAGAATACTTTTTAAAGCTGTAGAATTATGCTCCTAGCACAGATTTTATGAAATATAAATATATAAAAAATAAAACAAATGTAACATATATAAACTTCGTGCATTTAATTTAATTTATTTCTATCTATTAAAATAATCAAGCTTATTTTTTTTTTTAAATTAAATGAATGATATATGTAACAATAAGTTTGTAGTTTGTGTTTTTTTTGGGAGGATGTTTTTTATAATGTTGTTTAAAATATTTGCATATTAAAAAATATTTTTTTTGTTGATCAAAATCCTTTATTAATTGTTCAAAAAAGTACAAAATTCATCTTGTTGGCCAACTTCTACCCCATTTCCAGGAGAGAAGTGCAAAAGCATAAGAGATATTTCCATTTGTTACATGAGTCCCAAAAGAAAAATGGCCAAGTTACTCAAAACACAAACAAAACCAAGAAGCAACCCACAATATTCATATCAAGGGAGAGGATTCAAAGCATGACAACCACCCGGTGCCACAGGAGGGTCATGCGCTTCATAACTGTGATATTCAATATGCGCTAATTGCGCCTCAATATCATCCATTCGATCGTTGTTGTGGCATTGACTACGTCTCACTGAAGCAATAAACACCAAAAATTATCCCTAGATGTACTCGACATCATTGACATAAACTATGATTTCATTTTTGTCGGCATATCTTTGTTGGTGGATCACATCAAGGGAGGCTTGAATATCCGTTAATAAGTCAAATATCATGGTTAGGGATGGTGGTTGCTCCATGCAACCCGATGATTAGGCTTGCTCATGGGATACCTCCCCCACCACATTTTATGCTCCCTCTGCATCAAAATATTGCACTTGAGATTCCCGCTCCACATATTGGCCTCGAGTGTTTCCACCCCAACGAGTACGCTCGTGTTGGCGCAACATATCCTCTACCTCTAGGTACCAAGACTGATTAACTGAACTAATACACTACTCTGACCAAGAGTGTTGGAACACCACTTTGTCAAAACCACACTACTCTCCAACAACAACCCTTTTGTCGAAGTGAATAACTAACCAAAATCCCATTGACGATAATAGGATTTTGAGAAGCACCTCCCCACACAGTGAAGTGGGCCCAAGTGACCAGAGAAGACCTGAAATCCCCGCACCAATGCAAATGGGCTAGATAGATGTCCCCACGTTCACCAAACTACCAGCCCACACATTCCCCTTCCCTGACCAGCTCCAATTCAAGCATACATAAAGCATTACATAAATTTTGAGGTCTAAAATGGGCCTCTTAAGGAATATCATAAAATAATAGTGGAAATAATAAAATAAGATTGTATTACCTCATCAAGTTTTGGTGGGAAAAAAAAACTTTTCTTAATTTGTATTTTCAACTTATCTCCTTATAATTTTTATTAAATTTTGAGCAAGAACACATATTTGATGTGGAATTTAATTTTACATCCAAGGAGTAGCCAAGTTGCATACTTTTTATGGACCCTATTACACGAAAAATGTAAAAGAATTGAAAAAACATTATTGCAATCACATTTTTTCAAGTATTTCACATTTTTCATGTAATAGAGATCATCAAAAGTATCTAACAGGGTTACTCCTTGGATGCAAAAATAAATTCTACATCCAACGAGTGCTCCCTCTCAAAATTTCAGTAAAATCATAAGGATATAAGTTGAAAATACGAGTTGAAAAAATAGTATTTTTTGTTAATCTTTTTACTCCAAAAATGGTGAATCAACCCCCATGGTTGACCTCATCATATTGAATCCTACTCATTCTTATAAAATTGATTTTTGTTGTACACTTTTGTGTTGAGGCCCATTTTTTACCTCAGAATTTCTTTAATGGAAGTTGCGACCAAGGAAATTTAAAAAACACTAGAGCCCTAAGATTGCTAGGGTGAAACCCAATACCCACTCCTTTGCAATACACAATAGAAAACCATAAAGGGTTTTTCCACCATGAGCAGAACACCCAAAATATCAAAAGACCAAGAACTGAAATTGAAATATCCCGAAATGCCAGACAATACAAACATATACTGGAATTCCAATTAAAGGTAGGAAAGAAGGAGTTACCTAAACATCGACTCTAGACCCCTCATTGACAAACACCGTACTATTGCACCAAGGTCACATAGGAAACCTCATGCTTCCTAGGTCTGATCCCAATTTTAGATGATAATAAAAAGCCAACCTTTGTTCACTGAGCAACCTAGGGTCCCAGATAACAGTTTGGTCCTTAAATGCATTCAAAAACAATTTGTATTTCTAGACTACAAACATAGTCAGTTTCCTCCACCAGCCAAGACGCATGCTTGGCCCTCCAGATATGCCTCCCAAATGAACCAAGCAGGTTATCTTGTTCAAACACCACATTTTCATCTCTCGGTTAATTATTCTACTCACCACCACCAACACAAGTGGTGTAATAACCCATATCCATTCACAAAGCTTCCGCTATAGGCCATCCAACCCTAAGTGTTTTCCTATAGATATCAGGAACTCACCCCAGATTACATACAGGAAGAAATCTCCCAGGAAAAAGGGGAGACCTCTTCCAACAAAACCTCCCTCTTCGACACAGAGGCTTAATGGAATGGATAGACCAGATACCAGTGGGAACACGAGGGGATAATTGCCAACACATACAAATGATGGATCTATGCTGGAAAATGAAATTTCTATTAGGAAGGTGTTGTAGCGGTTCAAAGGACCCTCCAAAATTTTGGCCTGCACCAATTTCGGAGCCTCCCTTGGAGAGTTTCACTTGATGGCTGCACACACTCTGGTTCACTCTGTGAGCTCGTGTGATTCTTTACATTTTCCTTGCTTGTTTATTGCAGTCAAGTCTCTGCATGTTGATGTCTAAGTCATGCTTGCGACCATTTTCTGGTTATGCTCAAAGTCTTTGCTTTGTATGTGTTTGATGTGCTCGCCATGAAAGAATTTGTCACACTCACACATGGAGTCACATTCACTGTCGTGCAAGCATCGTCTCGATCATGAATGATCAGTCACAAGTGTCATGCCTTTCGCTTGCACCGTTGGTTAGTCATGTTTAACATATGTATCGGGATGGTTTGGTAGTTTTGTCTTCAAGTCATGTGAGTGTGTGTCCGTATGATCACCTATGCATCAAATTGTCATGCATATTACAGTTAAAAACATAACAAAGGAAATGTGGGACACCATCAATAAGTTGTATCGTGATCCATCTGAGAATCGTAAAATGATTCTCGAGGAGAAGCTGAGAATGATCAAAATGAAAAAGGTTTAGAATGTTAAATCCTATCTCACATGGATTCGGGTTATTAGAGATGATCTTGCAGCTCTTGGAGAGAAACCATTAGATAGTGAGTTGGTGTGCACAACACTCAATTGGTTCACCAAGAATTAGTGTACATTCATTCAAGTGATTTATGGGTGAGACACGCTTCGTAGTTGTAAGTTCCTATGCATTAAATTTTACTCAGGAGTTTGAGCTAAGGCTCAATATCAAAGAGGGTACTAGTAGCAGCATTGGTAAGGGACTGAAGATAGATAAGGAGGAGGGGAATGTAACCCTTGAAAGAAATAGAAAAGCGAAGAAGGGTCCCATTCATGGACACGACTGAAAGGGAGAAAAGAAGAAAAAGGTCTTGTCGAAGATCAAGTGCTTTGGATGTGGTGAGTTTGGTCACTACGTCACCCAATGTTTGGAGAGGAAAAGGAAAAGAAGGGGAGGCAAACAAAAATTTCAACAAATATTAATGACTTGACCACCAGGTTAGAGGATGTGTTTGATATGTTTTCCACATTATTCTTAGATGGAAGTGGAGTATGATGCTCCATGATAGGATTTGTGGGAGGAGAAATAGGAAGTATGGATCTATCGAAGGAGGGCTTCATCAGTAGATTAGATCCAGTTGTTTTATATTCTTCACATGGGTCGGTACCTTTTCTACGGGCAACCCACAGTAGTAGAATAGCAAGAGTATTGAGGTGTTAGCTAGGCATAGTCATATACTTGAAAGACAATGTAGAGCTAGGGTGGTGCATTCAGAGACTCAAGGGACAATTGCAGTGACACAGTATATCAGTGATAGTTTGAGACTCAGAGGGAGTTGCCTTATGGAAGCTCAATCTTTAGGATCTGAGAGATCAATACACACAAGTGCATTGGTTTTAGTAGTGTAGAGGCATTAGGAATGTGAGATAAAGTATGTGTAGTAGCATAGTGGACAGTGACTATTTTCTTCATAGTGATTTCCAGTGACAGATAGTCATTTCATTTTAAATATTGGAAGGAAGGAGGTATCATAGATGTTAGACATCAGCAGCGTGGATCAGGTCATTTACTTCATAGAATAGATGGGTATAGTGGAGAACACATTCCTTGCTAAGAGGGGGCCATTAGAGAAATTTTGAGGTCTCAAATGCACACCGTAAGGAATATTATAAAATAATAGTGGAAATAATAAAATAGGATTAAATTACATCATCAAATTTTAGAGGGAAAAATTAAGAAAACACATTTTCAACATGTATTTTCAACTTATCTCCCTATGGTTTTACTCAAATTTCGAGTGGGAACACTCAGTGGATGTAGAATTGGAATTCCTCATCCAAGGAGTACCCATGTTACATACTTACGATATACCCTTCTATAGGAAAAATGAGAAATACATGAAAAACTGTGATTGCAACCGTTTTTTTCATATAGCAGGGTCCATCAAAAGTATGAAACATGGATACTACTTGGATGAGGAATTAAATTATGCATCCAGTGAGTGATCCCTCTTGAAACTTGAGTAAAACCATAGGAAGATAAGTTGAAAATATGAGTTCAAAAAGTAGTCTTTTTATTTAGTCTTTTTAATTTTTACTCAAAAAATGGTAAATCATCCCCCGTGGTTGACATCATCATATTCTATCCTATTCGTTCTTATAAAGTTTATTTTGGTTGTACATTTTTGTTTTGAGGCCCATTTTTTACCTCAAAATTTCTCTAATGATTTGGTAGCAACGAGCAGGTGTTCTAGTCTCAAATGATGTCTAAGAGGCTAAGGAACATGAGATCTCCAAAATCCAGAAAATGTTTCATCAGATAAGACTTAAAAATTCCTTAATTAAATTAATTATCTAATAATCTAACTACTTCCCAATTTTAACTTAGGGAAGTTGGTTAATTAAAGTTAATTAATTAAGATAATTTGATTTTTCTCTAGAGACTTCTATTAGAGTTAAAGTGATCTAAGCCATAGATTGGGATTAGAACTTGGTCATTGGTTTCTCAATAGAAGACTATAAGAGAAATTTGAGGTTTTGGAGAAGTGGCATCAAAGAAGATCAGAGTTGAGCAGTTCAACTACCCAGTTGTAGGTATTTAGCAAGGGTGCATTTAAAGATAGCGAAAGAATCAAAGCGAGTGACCAATAAAGATTTGGAAGAAGAGATTTTGGAAGAAGATTTTCTCAGTATTTCTAGTGTCTGAGAGATAGGAAAGAGGGAGATCGAATTATTTGCAAAGGAGGTCATACACAACTGTTATAGCTCTAAATATCACCCTTGGTATTTGTGATGTTTGGTTTATGGCCTAGGGCAACCCCTCCTTCCAGACTTGGTCCAAATATTTTAACAACAATGTTTTACTCCCTGTACGCTACTTTTCCCTGTGGTAAAAGCATGTACATGTGGGTTAGTCTATACCCAACTCGCGTATATGTGTTAAAGCACTTAAAAAAATTAAATTTCCTTAATTATGGGCAGAGTTCACGGGTTTTACCTATAGATTACCTCCTAGTTCCCTTGGTACAACTATTTGCCAACTGTTTCCCAACTAAAAAAATAATTGTGAGAAGTATAAATAGACTTCTATGGGAAGGCCTTAAGGAGGAGAAGAGATCAAATTACTATACTGAGATTATCCCTTGACTGAGTCTGAAGTATCCCTGTGCTTCAAGCACTTCCCCAAGTTTACGAAACCCTTGTTTCCTTGAGTGTTGATATTCTCCCACTTGCTTGAGATATCATGGTATTGGTTATGGAAGGAAGCTATTGAAGAATGGGGCTGGACGGATCTGGAGGACGGTTCCGCTTGGAGCTAGAAGAAGAAGACTTAGGTGAATTCTCTCTGTGTTGCTTATAGCTTTCTACAATAAAAAGAAACATTGTCTTGTTCTTGAGATTAACTTTGTTTATGCATCAGATGTTGTTGTAATTCATGTATGAATGTCATTTTGATGTATAACTAATCATCTTGCTTATATGATATAAAGATGGTTTCATTAAAATTCTTTATCTATATGATGCTATGTATGTTCGGATTGGCTGATTTGCAAATTCGAATATCATCAGGAGTCGCAGAGGGTCTGAACCCTACTGGAACTACCCAAATGAAGGATATCTGGGTATGGTCGCTATCACATAGTTTGTTTATATAAGCATGTTGCTTGAGTTGTATGAGTGTTTCGTATTGTAGTTTTCTCTTGCTCTGTTGGGGTTTCAACCCAAAGCCCTAGGGTACTTATTCCCGTAATAGAATTGGCAACTCCACTGGGGATAACAATCTTGTTATTCCTAGTTTGGGTTGTTCAGTGTCAATAAAGGCTCAGTTCTTGGTTAGCTTATTGTGACAATATTGTTTGGTCCAGTAGAATCTCAAACCTTAAGTCTGATCTTTTTGATCTGGCTTCATTTTTTATTTTTCTTGCAAAGCTTTGTATACGCACTTTTCTCTATTTACAATAGTGTACACACGCCCATTTCTGTGAATTCAACCCGTGTATACGTGATTTTCGTTTGTCACAAGCCTGTGTACACTCCTTTATGCTTGAACACAGTCGCGTATACCAATTTTTGCATGCTTTTTTCAAATCTTTCTGCCCAGAAAGATTTGTTTCTTGGTCTATTTGGTTTCTAAGTGGTCAATTTCTATCTTTAGAATTTAATTATTCAGTGAGCTTACTATTTTGAATTCTCTTCTGCTTTGAAAATTTTTTGGCCTAGGTTTGCTTTTGAGTGATTTTTATGATTTTTGTTTGGACACACAAGACTTCTTATAGAGGTTCTTGATTGTTCTGGTTCTCTGGAACGTCAGATTGTTTTCAATCTTTGTGTCAAGCTCGATTATTAGTCTACTTGCTCTGCTTTCCATCATTTCGTGGCCTTACACCTTTTATTGCTTTTTGAAACTTTCTTTTTGATGAATTTGAAAGTGTTTATTTCCTGACGTCTTGGTCAATTTCTCAAAGATCTTTGCTACTGTTTCGGTCGATTAGTACAAGTTGAAGCCCTTTTTGTTCAAGTTTTCCTTCACTGTCGAATTTGTAACTTGCAAAGTTTCCTTCTGCTCTTCTTTCAGTCTTTGAGTCTTTGGTGGCATATAGAGTGCTTTCGAAGTGTTGTTTTCATTACTTCTTGAAAAAGAAAAGTCCTTAAAAAACATTGTTTTTGTCTTCTTTTTCCAAGTTTGATTTTGTTTTCTTTTGATTTTTTGAAAGTGATTTGTGATCTTTTTTATTAGTCCTTCTTGTTGGATAAGATTTTGTATTCAAAATTTGTATTCTTTTCAAACACTTAAGTTGGCTCATTAATAAGTTATAAACAATTGCTTTCGTTCTTTTTAGAGTAAACTAGGATCTTGCATTATCATGTACACCTTGTATTAGGATAGTTTTTCATTATTAAAGGATCAATAGTCTGTTTAGCTTTTGTCAGTGTGAAGTGTGGTATAAGAAAAGAAAATAAAAAAGTTTTTGCTTTATAGAAGTTTCTTAGAACCCAAGTAGAAATTTCTTTTCATCGAAGAACAAATGATTGCATTTCATATAAGTTAGTTTTTCATTAATTTCTTTTGCATCATACAAACACCATCGGTTTCATTTCCATATTGTACCTTTCACTTAAAAGAACAACCACTTAAAATCAAGTGCTTAATAAAATAAACTAGAACTTTTTGTATTGTCACCAGAATACACCAACAAGTTTTAGGTTTATTTAGGGCCTTGGATTAGGTGAGAGGAGAGTAAACTCTCCAAGGCCACTCTAAATTGTAAAACATAGAAGTATAATTAAAGAGTGAAATCCAATCGTTTTAGGGAGACTAGGAAATCTCCATGACTGGAAGTTAAGCACAAAGGTTTGTGAAGATAAGGGCAAGAGATACCCCCTCTCTTACTTGTCAGATCCTACCTCACAACGGTTTTGCCCAATTTCTGATACGAGTCGGTGTCTTTAGTTGCCTATCCTAGGGATCCACACAGGTGGTTGCGGAGGGGAATCCTGTGGCACCCTTGCGAAGCTTGGGGGCTTGCACTGGTAAAGGGTGTTGTCTGGAGGTCAACGTAACTACCTCTAATACCTTCATTAGTAGACCTCGAGCGTAATTACCCCAGTCTATTTTCGGAAGGCCCTTATTATTAACTTTCTTGTATTTTGGTGTCTGATCCTAATCACCTAGAGTGGAAATACTAGAAAGTTGTTTGATTCCTGATCTCTTTAGGGACATTTTTTAGTGTGTGTTCTGTGCTCCAAGTCAGCCTAGCTTTTAATTTTCTTGAGTCTTTAAGTAGATCTTATAAAAATAATTCAAAGTGGCTGAACGACCATCTCGACAGTCCTGGAGACTTCGTAGGCTTTCACTTACGAGTCTAGAGCCTTCTCCTAGAAGGTGTAGGAGCGATTCTACCGGTGGTTTTCAACCAGTGGCAGTAGGCACATTGGAAATTGACACTCTGCTTGGGGGCATTAGTTCACAAGATAGACCTAGTACTACCACAGAATTAGAGAGGAACACACTAGTTCTTTCTCAAGTACTCTTCCAGTCAGAAGATAGTATTGAAGTAGAAGAGATTTCAAATTCGGTAGCGGCTTCGAATTCTCCTCTCCCTCCTGATCATCGAGATGTATTGTTATACGTTGGAACTCCAACTCACAGGCCTTCAAGCCAAGGTCCACACACATCTATCGCTTTGATGACCACTGTTGTAAGCATGGCATCCACCACGAGTGTTGTGAGCATGCAGACTCCCATATCTATGCAAGGGGGAGGAACTATTTCCATCCCTTCTAATACTCTCAACACTTCCTTATGTGGGTCTACTTCAATTCCGTCAGCAAGTGGAAGTTCTCAAGGTAATGCATTCAGTTTTGGATTTTTCCCTTTTGGAATGCCCTCTCAAGGTATTCCTTTAATTCCGTTGAATATACCATCAACCGCCTCCACATCCGTGATGAGTGGATAGGCTTCTTTTCAAGGTTTCCCATTTGGAAGTGGTCATATAGCACATTCCAATCTGACAGTAGGGTCTATTCCTTTTCCTTTCATAAGTCAAGGTGGTAACCCCTTTCAAAGTTGGACAAACCCTGTGCTTAGTGGGATAGGAGCAAGGAATCAGTTTTTCAGCCAACAAGGGAATGTGCCATATTCCTCAGTTAATTCATTTCAAAGTTTTTCACCCTTTGCTAATGCTTGGAACCCTTATCAGGGGCTGCCAGCTCCTTTCAATACTTCGTTAGGGGGTAACTTTACCGGTTACGAAGGATTTCAACTAGAGTTGGTCAAACTTTGAGTTTTGTTGGACCACAAGGATCACCCTTTGGTGTAGTAGGTTCTATAAGCTACTTCGGGCAACCTAGTGCCTTTCAAAATCCAAGTCATTCTTTTCAGACCGATGGGAACCCCACCCAGTCCAAATGGAATCCCCAAGGTCCTCCGCGACTTCCTCTTCTAGCCACGCTTAATCTACCAGACTTGACTAAATTGACGAATGATCCAATTAGGTACAATCTGACTTAGCCTCCAGTCCCAACTAAACTTCCATCGGATATTCCAAAATTAGAAGGGAAGAATGGTGAAGACCCGGGAGACCATGTGACCACGTTCCATTTATGGTGCTCATCAAACTCCCTGATTGATAATTCAGTCAGGTTGAGGTTATTTCAACACACCTTAATGGGTAATGTGGCCAAATGGTATATAGAGTCACCAGGGGGCACTTTTACTTCTTTCGTTGATTTGGCTAATATTTTCTTAAACCATTTTCAGTTTCCTGTCTATTATGAAGCTGAAACTAAACTTCTAGCCAATTTTCATCAAGACATGGAAATTCACATTTCGGATCATATTTAGGAATGGACATGGAGAAAGAGGCTTATCAAAGCCAAAATTCCACAAGAGTTCCATCTCAAATGGTTTTTAAATTCTTTACAACCTAAAATCTCTAAGGATGTTTCTCTTTCTAGTGTTTATTCAGAAGAGCAGACTATTTTTCGAGCCTAGTAATTAGAATTAATATATTCGCAGTCTGGGACTCTTCAAAAAATCTTACCTGACACTCCTAGATCCAAAGTTGATTTAGCCAAACCGAAGCTTGGCTCTCACACCGATGGTATGGTTGGATCAATTGACGCAAATGTGGTGAACCTTTTGAACCAATTGCAGCAGTTGTCTTTACAAATTGCTTCTTCTAACCATGCAACACCGTCTACACCTTCGCCCTCCCAAACTACCTCCATTAACATCATTTAGGCTTCTAACCCCAAGGGAAATCAACAATCCGATGGGAAGAAGAAGGGACGAGGTAAGAAGAAGAATCAGGGAGAGAAGGGTAATGCGAACAAGCTCGGCAATGGTGCCGGTGAGGGTAGAAAAGAGTCTAAGAAGAAAGTTAAATTTCCATGCTAGTTATGCAATGGAGACCATTTGACTCACCTTTACCCCAATATTTGGGATGCTCGGCGCTTGTTAGTGTAGCAAGGGTCCTCTAGCTCCCATGCTGTCCTGACTAACCCTTTTCCCCAAGGGTAGCAATTACTTGCTGGTGCGAAGTCGAACACTGGTACCTCTGCAGGGGGCAACTAGGAAGGGGAAAATTCCTCAAATGTGTATATGATGAACTCACATGTCGACGTTGCCACATGCGCACGCGATTACGGTGAAATGGAAACATCTAAGGCAAAATTTATTCCTGAAACCTCAGACCCGCTTCATATTGAGTGACTCTCTGTTGAGTCTATACCTCAGATACCGAAAGGTTCCGCTAAGTGCTCGATGATTAACGCTAATGCTAGGGAAGCCCAGAACTACTTGATGGTAGAAGATCTAGCTCAAAGTCCATGTGTTATGTCTGCATTGGAGGTAATCCAACCGTGTCCTTCTCAAAGAAGTGCTTTACTTTTGACAGTCGGGGCAGTAGATCCAAAAATATCTTTGGCACTCACTTTTGATATGCTCAATGTGAAAAAGAGACTTCCTCATCATATGGCTTTCCAGATAAAGTCTACTTACCATAAAACCAATATTTTTCAGATAGTTATAGATGAGGAAGCTTCCACATGCGTAATTTCCATGTCATGTTGGAAGGCCATTAGATCACCTTCAGTTGTTCCTTCAGTCTCTCTTAACAGCATTTGATGGTCATTCTCATAGTCCACACAGAATTATCCCGACTTTTCCTATATGTGTTGGAGGAAAGGTCGTTAATATTGAGGTAGAAATCGTTGATGCCAACTTGGATTACAACCTCCTCTTGGGAAGAAATTGGATTTATGAGATGAACACCATAGTTTCATCTTTGTTTCACATCCTTTGTTTTCCTCACGAGGGGAGAATTGTTAAAATTGATCAATTAGATTATTCTCCTGGTGATTCCCGTGCAACTTCAGATTCTACCGTTTCATTGGTGGATAATCCTTGTCAACCTATAGAGAATTTAGGAGTAGGGATGTACTCTTCCTTGATGGGTATATTTGATCTTCCCCCTCCTACAACTAGAATCAATGCAATTTCATCCTCCAAGGGGATTTCATGGAAAGAGTTCTTTTGAACTCATTATTTTTTGGATCCTTTGACCCTACCTTCATATACAACCACATTAGATGGAGTCCACGTTGGTGGAATGGCATTCCCCATGTCTACAGCAAAGCTTAGTTATCAATCTATCGTTAACTCTGCAGACAACCATCCCACTCCTTTTTCAGAAGAGGAGTTAGATGGTGATGTGGCTCTAGCTTGGACCCTTGACTCTACTTCTGCTTTGGATTTCTTAGATACAGTTTTACCATCTGATGAAGCAATTTTAGAAGCGATGACGAGTATAGACCAACCTTGGTAAGATTTACATCATCGATCATATATTCTTCCACCATTGCAGGAAGTCGAATGCAGGTTCTCCAATCTACTTACTAGTGATGTTTATACAGTGTCAAACCCTTTGGCTCCAACACATTTATTTGCTGAAGGAAATATGTCGATTATCTCAAAAATTGTACCTATAAACATCTCTAGGAATCCTGCCATTATAGAAAATGTCTTCATCGAAGCCAATTGTTACCCTAAAGAGATTCAAATTTACATCGACCTCTTTAAAGAGTTTATAGATGTGTTTGCTTGCTCTTATGAGGAAATTCCTAGTACTGATCCATCTATAGTCCAACATGAGATCAAGACGTATGAGAACGCCAAGCTGATTTGTCAAAAGCTTTGGCCAGTCAATTCTAGGAAAGCAGCAGCTATTAAAGCTGAAGTAGAAAAGCTGCTAAAGGCGGGTTTCATATACCCCCTTCCTCTAACGGAGTGGGTTTCTAACCTAGTCTCGGTAGATAAGAAACAAGGAACGATATGAGTCTGCATCGAATTTAAGGATTTGAACAAGGCTTGTCCAAAAGACAATTACCCCACACCCTTTATTGATCAGATAGTTGATGAATGTGCAGGTAATGAAATTTTCTCGTTCATGGACGGATTCTCTAGTTATAATCAAATATCTATCCATCCAGAAGACCAGCATAAGACAACTTTTATTTGTCCCTAGGGTACCTTTGCATACAAAAAGATACCTTTTGGTCTTAAAAATGTTGGTGCTACGTTTCAGCGGGCCATGTCTTACGCTTTCCACGACATCAAGCAAGTCATTGAAGCATACTTGGATGATTTAGCTGCTCGTTCTCGAAAGAGAATTGATCATCCCAGCCACCTTCAGTTAGTTTTTGAGAGATGTCGATTTTACAAAATCTAGTTGAATTCGAAAAAGTGCATTTCGCAGCATCTGGTCAGTTGTTAGGATGCATCGTATCATCTGAGGGGATTCAAGTTGATCCCTTCAAGGTTGAGGCAATAATTCAGTTGCCTCCCCCGTCTTCCATCTGACAACTTCAAAGTCTCCAAGGAAAGGCAAATTTCTTGAGATGGTTTATAGCAAACTACGTTGAGATAACTAAAGGATTTATGTGTTTGTTGAAGAAAGGAGTTCCATTTTTACGGGATGACTTTGCACAACATTCTTTCAATGCCTTGAAGCAGGCATTAATCTCTGCCCCACTGTTGAGTCCACCATATTATGGCAGAGATTTCCTTTTGTATCTTGCAGCGATAAAATCAACCATAGGTATGGTTCTGGTTCAAGAGGACGATGCTCTCACGGAGCATGTTATATACTACTTGAGTCGAGGGTTGGAAGGTCTTGAACTACGCTATTATCCTGTTGAGAAATTGGCCTTGGCAGCTGTCCATGTTGTCTAGCGGCTTCGTCATTATATTCTGCGACGCAAAACATTTGTCTTAGTGGCTATAAATCCTTTTCAGTTTTTCCTCAATAGGTGAGTGATTGGGGGCAAATACAATCGATGGATTGTTATTTTACAAGAATTCAATCTTGAGTTCTTGTCAACCAAGTCTAATAAGTCATTGGTTTTCGCGAAATTAATTTCTGAGCTGCCTTGTGAAGAAGACATTGTTTATGAGGAAAGTTTCCCAGACGAACATCTATTCCTCACCTCTTCACAAGACGCCTGGTATGGAGATATCATCATATATCTCCAAACTTTGAAGTTCCCGCATGCTTCCTCCAAGGATGAACATCGAAAATTATGTCACCTTGCTAAGAACTATGCTATCATTGGTGATACATTATATCGCTGAGGGGTTGATTCAATCTGTAGGTGTTGTTTAACTTTGGAGGAAGTAGTATCTATACTCAATGATTGCCACAGTGGAGCTTGTGGTGGTAATCTATCAGGGCTTGCAAAAGCCCAAAAAATCTTGCGTGCCGACTACTTTTGGCCTTATATTTTTAAAGATTGTATTGAAGCAGTCAAACATTGCCACACTTGTCAAGTCTATACTCGGAATATGCGCGCGCATTCAGCTCCTCTTTTCCCTATTGTCACTATTGTTCCTTTTACGAAGTGGGGCATTGACTTTACCACTTGTAATCCACCTTCAGCAACGAATCACAAGTATATTATAGTGGTCGTAGACTACTTTACTAAGTGGGCTGAGGCCATGCCCACTTATAAAAATGATAGTGAAACAACAACATTGTTCCTCTTCAATCAGATTATTTCACGTTTTGCTATCCCGAGAGAGATTGTCATTGACCATGGTAGTCATTTCTAGAACCAACTGATGACCAAATTGGCTCTTAACTTGGGCTTCCGGCAGGAGCATTCGTCTCCGTATTATCCTCAGGCCAATGGGAAAGTCGAAGCCGTGAATAAGTCCCTCAAGAAGATCCTGCAAAGGACAATTGACAAAAATCGCTCCAATTGGCACATCATGTTATACCCGGCTCTCTGGGCATACCGAACCTCGGTAAGGACTGCCACCGGTTTTACACCTTTTCAATTAGTTTACGGGCTGGAATCTATTTTTCCTATTGAATTGAAATTCCATCCCTTAAGTTAGTTGTTGAGCTTCTTCCAGAGACCTCTAGTCTCAAAGAGCGCCTAGTTCATTTGGAACATCTCGATGAGCAGCGTCGAGATGCCGCCATAATAAAGGAGACCCATAAGAAAAGGGTTAAAACTCAGTATGATAAAGTTGTTTGTCTTCGGGTATTCTCTGAAGGCGACCTTGTCTTGGTCTATGACCAAGATAAAGACGCCTTTGGGGCACACAAATTCAATTCTATGTGGCATGGTCCCTTTATAGTAAAACGAGTTTTCGAAAAAGGGGCTTATGAATTAGTCAATTTTGAAGGGAACAAGTTGGCAGAGTCCCGAAATGGGCTCTACCTCAAGAAGTATTTTTCTTAGGTTATGGCCAAGCAATGGCTTCTTTGTATATTTTGTATTTTTGTACATTTTTTTCGAGCATTTTTGTGATATCAACACTCTTTTTATCTGCTTTGGCTGGTGTTGATGGATGACTTAGTCTATTTCGGATTCGCCGATGGTGCTAGTCGGCACACTCAGAATCTTGCTTCTGTAGCTTGGGTGATTTATTATC